>QVRM01004309.1:0-57500 GCA_003439945.1 Dermanyssus gallinae | reverse complement strand
GCCAATCGCGGTTGAGCCTCAACGACCTCGACAAGAAGCGCAAGAAACGTTCGCCCCCAAATCAGAGAGTCTGCGAAAAAATTTACAAACTCGCCGAACGGTAAGACGTCGCCGTGCCTCGACCGTTTGGTCGCTTGCTTGCTTGCTTGTTTGCTTGAGAAATCCGCATTGGTGGGCGCCTCGCTTCGGGGCGAAGGTTGAGTTCGTAACGGGAGTATGATGAGTCCGCCCGCCTCGTGTCGTCTCAGGTGGTGGTGGTGGTGGTGTGGTTTGTGTGGTTTATACGAATGATCCGATCTAGCCCTAATTAACACAGCAATTCGGCGCATCTGGATGCCTGTTGGGCACATAACACCCGTGTCAGCAAGCCCAACCTATTTGGGAACGCGCCACGTATAAACTGTGCTGTCATACGCCCCTGATGATCATGCCCATGTCTTATGTATATATGCGTGTAGTCTACTATTACGCAACGTATAGAGGAACTTGGTGTCATCGGCAAGGTACCGTCGAGCTGTAAACGCACGCAGCCCCCCCCGCCGTTGTTGTTGTTGTTATTTTTGTTGGTGTTGCCTTTGCTGTTGTTGTTGTTGTTGTTGTTTCTGCTGCTACCGCTACCGCTACTATTACTGTTATTATTGCTGCAATTGTTACCGGTGCTTCTGCTATTGCTATTTGTTTGCTATTGTCTTTTATTAAGTCGCTTCCAATCTACAACACGATTAATTGGTGATTCTAACGAGCGGTGGAGCGGGGCCGTGCGGGGGAGAGGTGGTATAGATAAGGGGCGGTGCTATAGGGCGCTTGTGCTGCTCATTGCTGAGTGTCGCCATGTTCCGCAAATAACCAGCACCAACTAACTAACTAACTAACTAACGCACGCTGTTCGATGCCCTATTGTTGTCGACGTGGCTACCAGACTGAAGTCGTTCGAAGAGGGCAACTTTCGATACTGCGATCCGGCGCGCTGCCTACGCGAGAGTCGCCATTGCCGCGGCGGACACATGACGACCGAGTGCAATCTCTGCCTGGGCAAGTGCTGGCTTCAGTACGGCTACCCGGTCAAGGACGTTGCCGGAAAGCAGCAGTTTCGTTCCTACCCGTGCGATCCGACGTCGTGCGGGGTCGATGTGTTTTGTGGGGGCTTCGATATGCGCAGTAGCAGCAAGAACCGCGTCATACTGACGACAGGCACTCCGAGACGAAAGGAATAGGCCAAATAGAAGGCCGTTCGGAAAGAAGGGTCGCTCGCTGTGCATTCGAAGGCAAAAGCCTGTCGTGCTGACGTGGAACTCCTCTCGTTTCGTGATTCGTTCGACGTCTTCGGACGGATATCGAAAGAATCAGACACAAGCTCTCCGATTTGGGATCGTCGTTCCGTCGGATCGCAAGGGTAGAACGTGATCAGATCAGATCACGATAGAGACTTCTCATTGATTTCAGTGGCCCTGCGGCGGCAGAACATAGGGTCGGCGGGGTAAATTGGCTAATTCGCTTCGGGGTAACTCGGGCGTTAACCAAAATTCTTAAACAAAAAAAATTGCAATACATGCATTTAAATGAACACCATATTTGGTTCAGCTGGTGTGTTCCTTTATCCTTTGAGATGCTAATTTTTAGTGACTCTATTACGACAAATACGGAATCTAATGTGGGCCTTCTAAAGCGGACTTACTATATCATGAGTACCCACGCACATAGGATTGTACGTACTGTATATGAGACTGAAATGGCAACAGCACTAAACATGTATTGTTCCTTGTCTGACGGCCTCTTGAATGAAAATGGTCGTGCAGCAGTTTTACGAACATTTAAAAGTGTTTTATACGAGTTACTCTACCACATGATTATGTTTGACTATATCCCAAATTATTATAAATGCATTAATACATCCCGAACAGCTTTTGTTGCCTTTCTCTGTATATATATATATATATATATATATATATATATATATATATATATAGCAAAACGAAATCCAGTCCGTGCGACTGCAATGTTATTCTCTATAGGCTTAATGTAGGCAAAATGCACCCGAGAATGATAGCATGCCAACTTGTCTTAATTTTCGAGCTATGCAAGTGAAGCGCAGTAAAGTTCCATATGCATTATGGATTTTTAATCGAGTTTATCGCATACGCTTAATAGTATAGCTGGAGTTTGTTTTCCCCTATCTATTTTAAGACGTATCCCTGCCTTGACTAGGTTGCGAGTATCTTTTCGGCCTGAAGTAAGTGCGATAGCCAGGCAGATTTAAGGCGAATGTCTAATATATAGAGCGTCCCACACATCACGTCGGCCCATCTCGATGCAAAACCCACTGCCGTAGCCGGTAGCAAGCGTTTATGCATTTGGCGGCATAGCGCACAAAAAACAACGACATATCTCAGACAACACAAATGAACATTAACATTGAATCCACGGATGGGCTTATTTCCGGCAAGTCTGTGCTCACTCGGAGGCTTATGGAGGGGAAATAAAATGCATGTTTGGTCCGACCCTATCAGACTAAATCGTTTAGACAATCTCGTGCCCTGCAGACGATGAGCACAAAGCGTTCTACGCCGTCACAATTTCTGCCAGTGATGATTGGCAGCACTACAGCGATGCGACAAGCCGGACGCGCACTGTTAAAACGCCGATCCACTAGGGAGTGGCATAGAGGATACGGCCAAAGAGAGAAAGAGAGGAAACAATTTGTATATATATATATATATATATATATATATATATATATACAAGATGTATCGGCCTCGATGCGGGGTATATATAAATATATATACATACATACATACATATGGGGCCATGGGACGAGATAGATCCGCTAGCAGGAAGAGCAAATTCGGATTCAACGAATCCTGTCGCCGCACCGTTGGACGCAGGCAATTTTGTGGGATCTCGACAGTCTAGACAAAACTGGGTTACGCTGCACGCATGACCTGCCTTTGTCTGCTTCACCTAACCACCTGACCGCCCCCTCCTGCCCTGTCCGCCCGCCTCCTGCCCCGTCCGCCTTTTAAGAGGGGGTTGTTGAACGAGGGCCACACGTGGGGGACTGCGCTTTGAAGTGCTATCGCGTAGCGCCCTTGCAGCACTGGGACCAACAAGGGAAAAAGCTGGCAATCCCGATAGTACTTGCGCCCACAGCTTATACAGACAGGCAGGCGGACACGTATGTATCCTAGGTTCTATTCCGATCTGTCCCTCTAGAAACGATGTCAGTGTGTGTGTGTGCACACATGTCTGTAAGAGGGGTCACAACGGTGGCGGCAACATCAGCAACGGCCGCGGCTATGGCGGCGGTATGAGGGGTTATTTAGCTGAATTTGTAGACCGCTGGTAGCAGCTCACTATCCGAACGAGCGGTTGTCGTCATCATAGTTGAAATCATTCCATTTGTTGTTGATGATCGGGTTGGCGTTGTCGTCGTTGTTATCGGCGTCCTCAGCCAGGTGCCCGGCGCGAGGAAGTGGGGTGAGCAGTTACGGAGTTCCTGCGGTGCGGCGACCTCGTTCTTCAGGCAGCCCAAGGGAGAGACAGGGCGTCCGGGCCTCATTCCGCGCATCCCCCTCCGCCACAACCCCTTTAAACCACCACCCCACCGGGGGCCAACGGGATCAACAACCCTCCGGCCGGTAGCGCGGCAGGTTGGGCCGCTGTGACCCACTTTTGAAACGTGGCCCATCTCCATGTCTCGACCGACCGACCGACCAACGGCAGAAGAGCGGCCAGTAACGATCGGCCGAACAAACTCTGCACTATGCTCACACACCCGCATACATGCACGCGGGTACGCACGAGCCAACCCCCCCCCTCCCTCCCCCCCCCTACAGTTCGCGTAGACTCGGCGTCGAGACCCTGCTGATGCGTTTGTGTGTCACTGGTAGCCCTGGTACAAGCAGCAGCAGGAGCAGCAGTAGTAGTAGGAGTACTAATAGTGGTAGAAGCACTATTAGTAGGAGCATATCGTCACCTCTCACGCGTTGTTGTCATCGCTGTCAGCTGTGTGTGTGCTGCTTGTTTCGTGTTAACCTGACCAATATGCCCCACCGATCGAAATAGTAGCAATTGCAGTAATTAAGCAGAGGGGCAACTAACACACGCACACCCAGAAGACCTGACGGTAACACCAGAAAGCGACCGGAGCGATAATTGTTTTGGTTTATATGCATAAAGAATAAACAATTATATATATATATATATATATATATATATATATATATATAATTGTTTTGGTTTATATGCATAAAGAATAAACAATTATATATATATATATATATATATATATATATATATATATACAGGGTGTTGCAGGAATATTTGAAGCGCGATATACAGAATTGTAGAGCTCGTTAAAGCAAATATTTTTTCCATTGGAACATGGTCTCTGAGAAGTCTTGTTTCGGAGTGAGAGCGAAATTACTACAATTTGTCATACTAGTGTTTTTGCCCGACATAGGAGCACAAAATGTGCTGTTGCGAGCCAACCAGTCTTCCTAGACAGAAACTAAGCCCACCATCGTGTTCGTGATAAAATTCACTGCTCCATCTGAAGAATATGCAAGGCCGGTCAGAAGACGCGACATGGTCGCTTAAAAGAGAATTCGCCAAAAATAAAGTTCTTTATTAGCGTTCACGCCAAATACTTTAGAATCATAACCCTACAACCACTCACAGCGCTCAAAACGGACATATTCAGCCAATGCGCAATTCATGGCGATCATTTTGGTACCAAACTTATGGCAACGCGAGCTGTGGTTGCGGAGTAATTACGATTTTTCGGAGGGCATGTCCAGATTAAGTGCATGAAAAATGACGCGCTGCGGCTGTCGCGCGACACATCGGCGGTAGTGAACGTCGCCACACAGTCATTTTACATGCACTTAATCTGGACATGCCCTCCGAAAAATCGTAATTACTCCGCAACCACAGCTCGCATGGACATATGTTTGGTACCAAAATGATCGCCATGAATTGCGCATTGGCTGAATATGTCCGTTTTGAGCGCTGTGAGTGGTTGTAGGGTTATGATTCTAAAGTATTTGGCGTGAACGCTAATAAAGAACTTTATTTTTGGCGAATTCTCTTTTAAGCGACCATGTCGCGTCTTCCGACCGGCCTTGCATATTCTTCAGATGGAGCAGAATTTTATCACGAACACGATGGTGGGCTTAGTTTCTGTCTAGGAAGACTGGTTGGCTCGCAACAGCACATTTTGTGCTCCCATGTCGGGCAAAAACACCAGTGTCACAAATTGTAGTAATTTCACTCTCACTCCGAAACAAGACTTCTCAGAGACCATGTTCCATTGGAAAAAATATTTGCTTTAACGAGCTCTACAATTCTGTATATCGGGCTTCAAATATTCCTGCAACACCCTGTATATATATATATATATATATATATATATATATATATATCATTAAATAATATAATATTATATATCTATTCCCATTAATAATAATTATATATATATATAATATATATAATATATCTCTCTACAGTAGAAAATATATCGTGGACTGCAACGAACGATTCCGCTGTTTTGGCGACTATGCGATGAGACACGGGCCAATCAAAACTCGACTTAGCAGCTGAGTAATTTTTAAAACACATTAAAGCCCTCTCAGACGAGCTTCCGGCAGACGTTCAATCCACGAGTGACGCGCGTCGTAAAGTGGGGGGACGATTGGAAAAAACATTGATGAAAAAAGAATGAGAATCCTAATTAAAGCTATCCAGAGGTGCTTAGCCAAATATATAGACCCAAAAGAGAGATTATTGGACCAAAAACAATAAGGCTTCACTATCAGGTAGTAAAGCAATCTTTGCCAGGGAAATGTGACTGTATCAGACACTTTCTGTGATCGCCCAGCTGCAGATTGTTTTCTATGTTTCAAACTTAAAATCGAAACTGAAAGACCGTGTTTTCGAACCCAGGCCATTTAGTGCAGCGCGAGGCGCCTAGCTAAGATGATGTCTAAATTTGGAGGTTTCTGCCAATCATTCAGACGTGTATGATCGCGTACACAAATGTATATGCTTAAAAGGAATTCTTTTTGAAGCATAAACAATACAATTGATGTTTATTCTGTTTTAGTTACGGTTGACCCTGACACCACTTGAGCGTCTCGCCGCATGCTTGTCTGGGACGCAACTGTAACCGACTCATTAGCGCCTTCGATGCTCGGACGCATTAACCCTTCGACCGGAGACTCGAGCGCATCCGAATTCTTGCATCAAAGACTGTCGCTAGACAATAACCGAGGAAATGCAGCGTCTGTTCGGGACACATTGTTAAACTGGGCTAACCCTGGGTTAGAGAACCCGTGACCACACGACCACCCCAGCCGCAGCTTCGTTGCACTAATGATAGGCTTGTGGCCGACTTTTCGGGTCCAATCTTCTGCGTTTGCCCGTTCTCCTCTCAATCGCCGCCGACAAGCTTCGTTCGGAAAGCATTTGGTAATTTGCTGTAGAAACGGATCTTCTACGAGGATATGAGCATGCAAAGATTCTGATCCAATCAATTCCCAGAGTCAAACCAAGAGAAACGTCTACTCAAATAGTATGTCGATGTTGTGCTGTCGTTGTTGGTGGGTTGTCACAGGCATCGTTTACATTGAACCTGGCTGGTTTACGCCGGACGGCCGTTATCACGCAGGATGTCACACATTGTCGATATACAGATACGGAGCGTATCGTGACGGGTCTTCGTTTGGCCGTCAGGTGACACGCAAACACAACACCTCCCGCACACACGTCATCCGCTTGTTTGTCTGGGCTATGAGGACGTTGTGGCCGTGTGCAAGTTTGTATCGACTTGGGCAGTGGGTAACATATAGTAGAGCATAAATCTCGACCTAGGGTGTATGAAAGAAAAACGTACGAATATATAAAGGAAGGTTGCGACAAGGACAGGGTCGACGAGAAAAACCGAGATTGAGAAAGCTAGAGAGGGAGACATAGCGTGAAACGAAGAAAAGGGCAGGTTGTAATAAATGGCGTCAACTCCGCCAGACCACGCACTCGCTTGCTTGCTCACAGCCTGTTACACCTGTCGTGTCCCGGTTTCGGTCTCTGTTTGGCTGTGTTGCTCCCCGTATTTCAGCCAGCCTTTCCTGTGAGAAAGTTGTGCCGCTGTTGCCCGTCTAGCATTCGAGCCTACATATCTATAGCAGAGCCTCCTCGTTCTTATCGTTATCAACGTTGTTGTTCTTGTCTTGTTTTTATTCTTCCCTTCTACAAATATGCAAAGCACAACCACGAGTGTATGGCATCAGGCTCGAATTATGATTATTACCCCGGTGCTACTTCTGCGATTATTACCGATTGCCGCGTGTAGGGGGACGCGAAGCTCTACCTTCCTCTACCTCCCCCTTGCTAAGGAAGTTCATCTTAGCATTTTAACGTCATATGGCGTCTTAAGATGCTCCTGGCATGCCTTCGGCTGCATCGCCAATTCCAAACACGACTTTGCAATGTGTGAGTTATGCACAAGAAGAACTGGTAGCCAAGAATGAAGCATGAAGGCCTCAGTATTTATAGGAGGAACAACAAGAACATATATATACCAGTTTATATGCAGTTATGCATATAATTTTTTTGGTGATTTATTAATATAATAGAGCAGAATCATCTGTTCATATATATATGATTGATTGATTGATTTATTATTCGCTTGGCATGCATACCTAAATACACATGTCACCCTTTTTTATCAGGGGCGCTTAGAGCGGCAGCATATATGTTACCTATGCATCTGAATAATCAATGTACACTTCCATACCTACTGAGTATTTGCTTTCCATTGGGACAGCCTCTTCTTTGTAATATCGACCAGGTCCTTTCTAACGTTTGGTCCTAGAGCTAGGGCATCCGACAGCTCTATATATCTGCTTCCCCCTAGGGCTGTACATTCTTTAACAATATGCTCAATTGACTCATTCCCTAGCCCACATGCTCGACATTCTGTACTTTGTCCCTCCATATATTTAGCTCTTTGTATCCTTGAATCCAACATCCCTGCCCTGGCATCTGCCAATAGCCCGCTCGCTCTTGAATTATCGTATACCCATTCTACCCCGCCCCTTTCTGTCTTTTCCTTTCCATATATACTTGCCAAACTCGAACTGGAACCAATCGCCAATTTCCATTTGCCTGTATATGACTTGTTCACCCTCAATTTCACCATCTTCTCCGATATTCCCGCTCTGGCCCATTGCTAACTATTGTACCCAATCTCCCTAGCTGCAAATTCTACTCTGCGATCCCACTTCGTTTTCATCTTTAGTGCCGTCTTTACCAGCTGCATCTGTTTAACCCATCTTTTATTTGTGACACTTTTAATCCTAACACTAAATCTTAGCTTACTTTGTACTTCCCTTTGTATAAATTTTGACATTCCTCCTTCGCCCTCAAGAAATTCCTTAGCGCAATTAAAACGGCAACACAATGCAAATCTTATCACTTCTCTTTGTATTGTTTCTAACTTCTTTCCTAACCCCGCGCTGTGGACCAGAGAGGCGTTAGCAAAGGTCAATCCTGGCACATACATGGCCTTCCATATATTCCTTGTTACTATATATTTGTTAAACCCCCAGAGGCCCTTACACCTTACTGCATTTCTTCCTCTTTCAGCTTTCTTCCTCCGTAATATCTTTTCTTTTTCGAGATAAAACCCCCCTGTAGTCATTGTCACCCCCAAGATACTTGTACTCACTTTTATACTCCAATTCCTTCCCCTGTACTACAAGCTTTCTTTCCTCCCTAATTCCGTTAAATACTAAAATTGCGCTCTTTTTTTCATTAAACACCATGTCTAGTTCCTCCGCTGCTTCCCCACATGCATTCAACACTTGTTGAACCTCGCTAGTGCCCCGCCCTAACACTACCATATCATCAGCAAACAGCAGCACAGGTGTCTTCATATATACACCTTTTTCCCCTATCTGCCACCCTAAACCCGTTTTATTAATCCTTCGCGCTATTCTCTCTATATACATCAAAAAAATAACCGATGACAACGGACAGCCTTGCCTGACCCCCTTAGCGACTATGAACTCTCTAGATTGTTCGGCTGCTATTATTATTCTTACCGGGTTATTTCTGTAAATTTCTTCCAGCAACTCTACCCAACTTCTCTCCAAACCCTCCTCTAGCATAATTTTATACAACTTTGTTCTGTCCACCATATCATATGCTTTCTTAAGATCTAAAAATCCTGCCACACACCCTTGTCCCTGCAATCTCGATGTTTCGACAACCTGACTTAGTAGGAAAAGCATTGCCATTCTCCTATTTTCTCATTTGTCTCCAGAATACTCTGCATCCTATTCTTAAACACTTGCATAAATATTCGATACGCTATAGGTGTAATTGTGATCGGTCGCCTATTTTGTAGAGTGTCATTATCTACCCCCTCCTTGGGAATAAGGGAAACTCTTCCCTTGCGCCAACCCTCCGGGATTCTGCCCCCTCCAAATATATTATTAAATTGCTTCGTTAGATAATATATATATATATATATATATATATATAACCATTATGTTTGCTGTATATCTCAGCATCCTCAGAGATCTTTTTAGATCCACGAACACTCTAGTATATACCACAAGGTCATCGGCGTAGAGAGTTACACGAACACGGGGGCAGTAGTTATTGATATGGCTCGGTAGATCACTGAGTAAGATTAAGAGTAAGAGATGGCTGAAATTATCGTCCTGGGGATAACCGGGGGTTTGCAGAAAATGCCGGTACTCCTAAATGACGTCGCCTAGAGTAGCCGGGTTTGTTTTTAGCATAGCTACTAGTATTTGCCAAACTTGTGGGCCCACGCCCGCGGCGGTAAACTTCTTTATGTTTCCCTGGGGTTGTCAAACACCGCCCTGTAGTCTGCCTACATTGCTTGATGCTTGAAGATGATCACTGAATGCTTCATTATTAAATGCTTTTGTCTAAAAGATTTTAGGATGCGGTCATTGTCGAACGTCTTGGTACGTTAGATTAGTCTTGGAACGGGTCGTTCTGTTAAACCGACAAGTAAATTGGACCACGACTCCTGTAAGATTATATGGAAGGAGAGGGGAAACAAGAAGGCAAGCATTAGGCGGTGAGGCTATAAAATTGTCCGACGGTGTTCAAATCTTTGACGAAAGGAACACATTGGATTAGCACTAGCAGTGAGTCTGTGGCAATGACAGTGACTACCGCCATCGTCACTGCGGTCGTCTGAACAGTTGTTCCACGTGCTGGGCACAATAGCGACGACCCCAGGCGTATGCTAGCCCGTTGTTATAAACAAACGAAAACGTAAATAGATCTATATAGCTTGGCAATCTAATTACGATTGACAGGAACGTCGCGGCAGGCAGGCAAGCACCACTTTCCAGGCACAGCAATTGAGCTGAACACAGGCTAACCAGGACAGTTTAAATTTGGACCATGGCGAAAGCGCGTAAGGCGCCCGGAACACGAGTTACCGCTACAAAGACGTGTTTGCGTTCGGCTAATATTCATGGGCTCTGTTCTGTTACAAGACTGCTGCTAGCACCACTTCCACTGATACTGCATGCATGTTTGTCATGTGCTTATTTTGACGTCTGCTTCGTTCGATTGTGGGATTCTGATCTAATGAGTTTTTGTGTGGGCACGTATTGAGCGGGCCTTCTTTTTTCTGTGCAGTATCTACACGTTCTATATAGACCTATAGATCAAAACGTGTCACTTGAAATCGCTTGAAATTGGCCGCCTGGCCACGTATCACACCGCGGCCGCCGGCGCTAGCCCGGAGGGAGTTACTATAGCTGGCTGAAGCACGAAGTAGGTGATATGTTTCTGGCAGAAACACATCGAAGCATAAGTGAGCCGACGCTGTTTGCCCATGAGGAATAGCCTGGTGCCACAGCGAAGTTGTTTGGCTGAGTTTCTATCTTTGAAGGTCGTATATATATATATATATATATATAGAAGAAGAAGAATCATACTTGGCACCAAGGTTGGTGGCTACAGAAGCCGAATACACTCTGTAGAGCGGGCAGGAAGTAGCGCGTTTATCATCTACTCGGACAAGTCTTCTTCTATTGTTCTGACTACCGATCCTACTAGGCACTAAACCCACCGTGTCTTTTGTCCTAGTGCGTAGCTTGCATTGTTGGCTATGAATACATATCTATTGGCCTGATACTACGACTGTATTTCCGTTTTGGTCGACGACATTGGCGCTATACTTCCACTCCACGCAGTGAGTATTGAAACGGGAATATTCTCCTCCTATGCACGGATCTCGACGGAATCGACAGTGCACACACCGTAGCGCACACAATCCTACGCATTGTGAATAAGTTGAGGTTCTGTCACCTTTACTGCTGTACTGGCCTTGAAACGGTGACCACAGTTGGCCACTGGCCACTCAAATACGAAACTCAAATCCATGCAGTAACGTTAACCACCTATCACGTGTTTCCACGGTTTGCGGTAATATAGCGGCTGCCTACGGTGATAACAAGCGGTTTCATATTGGAAGGTAATGTTAAATAAACATCTTATCATCATCACATTTATCTTTTTCAATCTTTTCACTCTTATTGACTATGCATATAGCAATGGTATTCTGGTCAGCTGCTCGTGGCAATTGAGAGAGGCAGTGCAGCGATCTCTCCGTAAGGCAGACACACGGATGCATAAAAACGTCGTACACGGTTGAGAGCACAGTCGACAGATGCACTCGGTGTACTTCTCGAGAAAATCGAACAGTTCAAGTGATTATCGCCATGATCTACGTGTCTGGCGATTGTCACATGCAAGACCAGACTAAAAGTGACCCGCTCTAAAATATCCAGGTCTCCGACCCTCTCGTCGGACCTGTTCAAAGGTATTTTTCCTATTCAAGGAAAAGCTTTAGCGAATAGTACTGTGCACGGCGTCTTTAAACTCAATTGAATTATCTTAACAACAGGTGCTCAGCCTGATATGAAATACACAAAGCGGCTCCTTGCCCGCATCGACAAGCAAAGTGCTCGCTTCATGTACATTGCAAAACAATTTCAGGGAAACCAAAGTTTTAGCAAGTAAGGTGTCCCCATACTCTAACTTAGCAGAGTATGATTTCAATGACAGTGTTAAATAAACAATGTAACCTGAACGGACACCCATAATGAAAATTCCAGTTAAAGCAAAAGCGCAGTAAAATTGTAGTTGAATTTAATGACAAAACAATAATAGTAATAATCTTCAAGTATTTTAATTGAAGTCATGCGTTGTTTTATAGGTGAAACGTTTTACCTACTGTGGCGGCCTCTTAAAAATGTGCCGTTGAAGTACATGGCTATTTCGGGAGGTGAAATACTCTTAAACATTAAAGCGTGTATATATATATATATATATATATATATATACAGTCACTGAAAAAAATATAGGGCCACCCATGTTTGCCACATTTCACGCATTTATTATAACCGATTGTGTAAAGATCATAATGATACATGCTCACAGAGTAACAGCGGATACTTTTATCGACATTTGGAGTATCGGGTTACCTTAAAACACGAGATTTCGACATTTGGCACAGCTACGCTGCGAAAAAATTATAAAGTCACCACCAAGATGCATGTCTTAGCGAGTGAATTGAGTGGAATAACAACGTTTGGGCTCATTTCACGGCACCAAACAACTATACTTAATATTTAGTGAACTTCCCATTACGTCGGATAACTTCAAAAATGCGGTTTGGTATAGTGTTGAACAAATTTTGGATGACGTCCTGCGAGAGCTCGTCCCAAGCCTTCACAATTGCTTTTTTTAGTTCTACCTGGTTCGAAAATTGTTTTTCGTCGGTGCAAACCTTTCGGGCGAGCCAGCCCCATACATTCTCGATAATATTAAGATCAGGTGAGACTGCAGGCCAGCGTAGGACCTCAATGTGGCGTTGTTCGAACCAGCTTTCGATCAACTTAGCAGTGTGAATCGGGGCATTATCGTGTTGAAAAACAAAGTCGGGTCCTCCCATCAGCTCAAAATGTGCGGATTGCTCTTCTAGTAGATCCCTATAGCGCGTCGAATTAACACAACCGTCTAAAAACACAATCGGCGACCTTGTATAATACCCGACAGCGGCCCAGATCATCACCGAACCGCCACCTGAGTGCCGTTTTGACAAAAATCGTTCTTCCTTGCGCACATCGTGGAAATAATAGTTAAATCCATCCGGTCCATCACAATTGAAGTTTTTTTCATCCGAAAAGAGCATTCGGTGCCATTCAGTGATGACATCGTAACCTGGGCAAAGTCGAGACGAGCTTTCCGATGCTCAGCGGTCAATCGTGGTTTTCTCTTAAGTTTTTTCTTGTGAGCCAAAGTGTTTTCCTGAGGAGGTTTTGCACATTTCGCACGTTCGTTTGCACACCGGCCGCCGCCGCAATTGCTTTTGTCGAGAGCGCAGAGTTCGAGGCTATCTTCAAAATTGCGCGCTTGTTTCGTTCCGAAATGGCATTTGGACGCCCCGGACTCTTTTTTACGCCGTATTTTCACCCAAATTCACGAAGTTGTTCACTACTTGGCGAGAACGCCCCAATCGACGGGAAATTTCCCGATTAGAGAGGCCGACATCCTTATAAACCTTGATTTGGGTTTTTTCGTCACTCGTGAGACGCCGACCCAAACCTATCGTTTCAGCACAGAAAAATTTCTGGTAGGAGGCCTGCTTTCGTTTCCGTCGAGCCGTGAAATGAGCCCAAACGTTGTTATTCCACTCAATTCACTCGCTAAGACATGCATCTTGGTGGTGACTTTATAATTTTTTCGCAGCGTAGCTGTGCCAAATGTCGAAATCTCGTGTTTTAAGGTAACCCGATACTCCAAATGTCGATAAAAGTATCCGCTGTTACTCTGTGAGCATGTATCATTATGATCTTTACACAATCGGTTATAATAAATACGTGAAATGTGGCAAACATGGGTGGCCCTATATTTTTTTCAGTGACTGTATATATATATATATATATATATATATATATATATATATATATAACTGTATATTAATCAAGAAACACTGGAATTTTAGTTTTGTAAGGAATTGCCGTGAAGAATTGTTTTTTTTTTAATAATTAGAATTGGCTAAATGTTTATAAACCGTTAGATGCTTGTAACTGTGGTTTCCAATAGAAAACGACGGCGGTATATACAAGAAGCGAACCAAAATATCAAAGCTCAACACAAACTCACACGATTAAAGATGCTCATGTCTAGCAATGTGTTACTTATGGACAACAATCATGACTCTTAACTGAGTCATGATGAGCATAGCCTTACGTGCGATGTTTAAATTTTTCCTTATTTGTATATAGATAGTTACTAAAAACCGGCCGTAAGGAAAGCTGTCCGTCTCAACAATCGTCGGGTATTTTTTATTGGGTTATTGAAAATTACGAGTACTGTAGTAACAGGGCGCGTCATTAGAATGTCACTCGAATCAGTTTTCAGTAAGTGTATATTGGGCAAACAAAATTTGGTATTTCTCTGTGTACATTAGTAGCAAAATACCATTGTTGTGTTTCTCCAGCACTGACGTTCTGTTTGCATCATGCAAATCTGTAAAAGCATATTATTCCCACCATCGTGCTATCGTCTATTGTACCCTTCTTAGATGTTTTACGCCTCTGTTCTCGCATTTATACACTCCCCTGACCCGTCGTCTTGCAGATTTTTGGTGCCAGATTATTATAGTCGGGCCGTTACAATATAATATGATCGTCACAGGGTGCACAACGATACTGCAATATTAAAAGCGTGCCTCTTACTGACATATGTTTTTCACTCTGAAATATTGTAATCGGTGTGTATCGTTTAAGTTGTTTTTCTTACAAGTTACTTTTTAGAGACAGCTACATAATTGCGATTTTGTTCTTTATGTTTGACCAAAGCGGAGTACATTATAAAGCCGTTAATGAAACGCGCAAAGTTTGCCTGAATTGTCGACAGCGTCAAACAAGCAGCGATTGATTTTTGCAGATGCCAGTGCAGATTGAAACAGGGCAGACACACAAGTACACTTTATTCTCTAACCAGGCGCGTTCTCTATTCTATTGAAATTCATATAGAAAATACTTACGCATTATCGAAAGCCACTCTAAAAAGGTATACAGCGTCCCTATATAAATATCGATACCAGTGCAGGTGTCCTTTTGAGTTCGTGTTTTGCATTTTCCCCCCATAAGCACTATCGGGAACCTATGTTGCACTGGGACTGCTGCGCTGGGGAGGCAGGGGGATAGGAATATAGGAAAAATACACGATTTGATGGGAAATCGTTGTTGGATACGAGCCAAACAGTAGCTAGGTGAGCCGATTGGAAATCTATCGACCCAGGCGGACAGAAGTGACAGCAGCCTTGGCTGTATCTCAGTTCGCAGTTTGACAATGTTGTCACCGACCTAATCTTTGAGACCGCGTGTCCAATCGTCCCACAACCACTATCACCGCTACCACTGAATAGCTTTCCGTTTGCTGCTACCACGTGACCGGATGCAAACGAACCGAATTATCTGTTCACTTATATTACTGCGGCAACAGTCTAGCAAATAGAGAAACCTGTCCAACGATATATAAAAGAGTATCGGCTGTGCTCTGTAGTATGTCAGGATAAATCTAATAAAGGTGTACATTTTAGCATATACGAAATTCGAATTAACGTGTATAGACCCTTGCAAATCGATTTATACACTTAACCGTATCCAAAACGTTCTTTACAGTATGTCGAATATATATATATATATATATATATATATATATATATATATATATATACATTACAATTATGTTTATTTTACTCAAATTGAGTATAATATACATTTCAAAATGTTTCTTCATAAAGCTCTATGCCCTGAAGTTGCATTTTCTCGTTGAATGTCGAGCAACAGCCTCTGACGCAAGAAATCGGATGCTCTTGAGTCTCCTGTCGAAATATTAAGGCTTTTACGTACGCGCTAAATCAGCTTGAGCGTAAGGGGGCCGGCAGTTCCCATCGTCTCGAACGCCAACGGACAAAATTTGTTCGTGGAGTCCAAATTAATGGGGCGAGGTACGTCCAGCTATTTTTAACGGTTTATCTGTTGCCGTAGACTCGACAGCAATTCAAAGATTTGTTGCCGTAGACCAGAAAGCAATTCAAAGACCGACGGTTTACGGATCAACAGGATTTCAACAGGATTCGGCACCTTCTTAAAGGCGAAACAAACTCAGGCCTGGCTCGGGGTTCACGCACTGAGATTTGTTGCACCTAATGAAAAATAGCCACCGTACTCGATGGAGATGAATCCGCTTGACTATTACCTATGGGAGTTCTTGACGTCATCGTTACAGATCCCGATCAGTAGCCTGCAGCAAGCTGTTGTGAGATAAGATACCGCAAGAGGTTGTTTGTGATTCGAGCGAGGCCTTCTTTCGCAAATTTGGAGTTGTGGCTCAGGCCGATGAGGTCTTATTGAAAATCGATGTATAGACAAGTAGCTAGAATAACTGCGGCGTATTTTTATAGCTATAAAGACAATATTTATGAGGATCTTTAGTTTTTGTGGTCATATATGTATATGTATATATATATATATATATATATATATACCGAGCAAGATGGCTTAGTGGTTTGCGTGGTTTCCAATTTAGACAAGGTAAATGCCGGACTGGATTAAAATTAGCCATGACATGAAAAAAACGTACACGGGCAATTGCCTTACGGAAAATCTTAAAAAAAGTTATATATATAGCCCCGTCGTTAGCTACAGTGTGCGATTACTGCACGCACGTGCTGTTATGTCGCTTCAAAGCTGTTTTGCAGCGTTGAATTTTAACAAGGTTGGCAGCCTTTCAAAGGCAAGTTATTGTGGCCAGGTGAATAAATCTCAAAAAAGACTCTATTTCCGTTCGTGTTACCATTTGCACTGCAGTCTCTATGGCGTTGGTAGCATGCGCGAAGGCTTCGCTATTGTTACAAAGGTAAAACATCAATGTGCACGTCAGACGCCCTATGATATGTGATGATAATTAAAACGCTAGTAAATGTTTTTCAGGCTGGCTAACAGCCAATCCACGAAACCGCTCTCGCATTACTTGATAAAACGGGCCTCAAGAACTACAAACGGGCACCGGTGGCGATCAAACCCGAAAACTCATGCGTTTCCTCCGGTCGTAAGACGCACGCGAATGCGCCACGCCAGAGGACTCGACATAATATTAGAGAGGAGATTATTTCTGAGGGCCTTTTTTTTATTATATTTATTAGAGATTATTTCTGGAGAAGTTTTTAAATTTTCGCAATATGGACTGTGCGTTTAGAGTCGAATCCGCTTCAGAGGTTACAAGCAATTCTACCTATGTTTGCTCAATCTAAAAGTAGACAATACTTATCTCTAACAGCTCAAGTGTTGTCCCGTCACGACATAATCAGACTGGCTCAAAGGTGGTCGAACGAGAATGGTCGCTTCGAATGTTCGACAAAAGCCTTACAAAGCAGCACAAAACGCCTTCTACGTTCGGTCGTTTCTAAATCGATGCAGCTATTACGTAACTAGTAGTAATAGCCTTAGTAACCGCATAAGCGGCGTCGAGCCCGGTGGCGTGATGCATTCGCTCGTTGCGCCTCGGGACCGGAGAAGACACATACACGGGTGAACGGGTTCGAGCCCCACCGTTGCACATTTGTATTGTATAAAGTCCGTCTTATAAAAAAGCAGTCCCGTGGACGTTAAATGTTGGCTGAGGGTGCCCGAACCAAAAAACATCGCATAAGCTACAGCAGCAGCTGCCGAGAACACTTTGCATGCACGCCCTATTAGGCAGAGAGAGAGAGAGTCCCTATAAGTGGGTGGTAGTGAAGGGCCGAGAGGCACACCTGCTTCTTTGGGCATGTTGGCCTAGGCATTTGGCCGGCGGCCACCCACTCTCGACTAACTCGACGAACGCAAACGACGGGTCGCTGTGTGTTTTAAAGGCGACCTTTGGTAAATAACACCTGCAGGCTGCTGAAAGGCTGGGAGACAATTTGCCTCGCCACGGCTGCCCGGCAGAGCAAGGCAAACGCTAGGCAAACGTCGCGGCTTCGTCTCACGCGGCTCCCGGGGTCTGTTCCCGGTGTTGGGGGTGTCGCTCGCGGCGCACCCACCGCACCGCACCGCCTCCACCAATAAAACGAACCCGGCAGGTACGTAACGCCGCGCAGGAGTGGGCGTCCAGGTGCCGTTGACTGATGTCGTTCGTGTCGACACGCTTGTGACAGCTGCTTCACTCATTAGTGAGGTCGAGGTGGAGCTCACAGACCATTTCAGTCAGTTGAAAAAACTTGCTAGCTACACAGCAACGTCTTCACAGAGCGATGAGAGGGATGTATGTATGCGAATGCGTGTGCACATATGTTGATGCGTCCATATGTGTTACATACACTATGCAGAATTACTATATATATATATATATATACATTCATAGAAATAAATGCTGAATTACTATATATATAAATATGTATATATACATATATAGAAAACATCTGTTGTTTTTTTTTATGTAAGCACTTTGGAGTGAACAATTGTCTCCGCGTAAACGTGTAGTCACGGGTTCTCTAACCCCAATATATATATATATATATATATATATGATTGAACAATAGTGACAATACACAAACTTGTCAGTATTACTTAATTGTTTTATATATACAACTAGGTTTGGCTCCCCACCCATAAAACCCAAAAATAAAATATGTTATTTGTAAGTTCAACAACGCTGTTCTGGGTGAGCACGAGGTGGTCAACCGGCCTACTATTACAGGAGACACTAGTTACGATGCATTTATTTGAATACTGTTCTAAGCGTTGCTGTCTGAACACATTTTACAAAACTATACAGGGATACATGCCTCGTTTAACATTCGTCCTCTCGAGATCGGCTGACTTTTTAATGCAGTCGCCAGCAATTTACTGCCCTTATCAGAGGCTCTTTAACATAGCACTGTTAAAGAGTGCTATGTTAGAGAGCGCATCTATATAAATCATGCATATATATAATTATATAAAACATAATATATTGCTCTGAAAACGTAGGATTAACCTAATATAATACATGTAGTGTTTAAATGTATATTACTGTATGTATATATATATATATATATATATATATATATATATATATATATATATATAAGTATATTGTTCTGACAGCGTAGGATTAACTTAATATAATGCATGTAGTGTTCAAATGTATATATATATACATTTGATATATATATATATATATGTTAATGTGCGTTTGCTTTTGGGTTAACATGACCGTAGCGTCGTGCCTGAGCGAACTGTGAGTATCTGCAACTGCACCGCCCCAGTATCAACAGTCTGCCGAAACAGCAGAAATCTCCGTGGCTGAAAGGTGGCGGCAAAACTCTCTCTTAAACGACTGTCAACAAACCAACAAAGCGGTGACTGCAAACACAAGCAAAGACCGCGGGCGCCGCCCCAGCCTTCAAGTGCTCAACGACGGCAGAGCGGGGCTGAGAGCGGGTGGGCTCTCGCCGGGCCGCAGCAACGGTAGAGGACGGCGACAGATACAGAAAGTTAGAGTTACACAGAAAGAGACACACAGAACGATAGAGGAGGAGGAGAGCATCGAGCTTGGTAAGTAAGAGAGATAGAGGGAGAGAAAGGGAGAGAGGGGGGAGAGGGGGGAGAAAGAGAAAGTATAGGGAAAAGAGATGTCCTGGAGCGGCTGAAAAAGCCGGGCAGCAAGATAACTACTGTACACAGTTGGGGAAGTTGAGGAAGGCGGTGAGGCGCAATGCTCCTTTTCTCCCTGCCCTTTGCCCCCTACCATCCACCCCCACCCTCTACCCCCCACCCGGCCAGGCGCGGCGGGACAGGCACGCCCGTTCGTTCGTTCGTTCGTCTGGTCGTCCATCCGACGCACGAGCAAATCATCAACACAGCGAGCTTATAGCGGCCGTTGTTAGCTTGAGTTTGTGTGGCCACCACTGGCGCAGCTTCATTGGGCGCACTGCATGCATGATTCGTCTGTGCCCCACTTGCGACGCGGCGAGGGCCTGGCTTTGGCGAGCGCCTCGCCACCTCGACCCGACACGCCCCGGTCGACTGACGACGTCGGTGACTGCAGCCGGCCTGCGACGGCCTGCCCTGCAGGGGCCCCTGCCATTGCCGGCCGGCCAGCTGCGAAATCCGACGTGCCGATGGTGCCGAGCTAAGTTATCGTCGCGTTTGGTCGACGTCTTTTGCCGGCCTCCAAAGCCGGACCCTTCGCCCTAGTCGGCGTTCACTGCGGGTCGTCCGCTTGTGTCCTGCACCACAGCTGCACTCACAGCACACTCAGGCCAGGACAGGCCAGTCCAGCCCTTATGCATATACTCGCGCATACGTACGTGCATATGTACGTAGAACTTCGGGAGATTGTGTTGCTGATGGCTTCGATAAGGAGAGAATCCTTGCCGGGGATTACAAGCCCAAAATGAGGGAGCAGTTTTGCCATCGTGTAGAAAAATCGCCATGTTGTTGCCCATGCTGTAGACGAGCCGGCTTAGGTTCATTCAATTGGCTATACAATCCGTACAAAGGCTACGTACCTCTTTAGTGTGTTCACTTTTTCGTTCAAATTCGTTTTACAAAAAGGGATTTGCTACAATTCTGGTATCTGTTACCAGAATCTCTCTACTGCCTGCTATGGCGAATCCAAAGCACGACTTCTCGTGCCCTAGGCAATAGCAGAGCGGCATTGTCCCAGAAAATGCTTCCGAGCGCAGATTCCGTAGTTCGTATCATGAAACATTTAGCGGCCTTACAAGGTCGCGTTCTTTATTCCGAGCGCAAAAAGTAGAAGTTCCACACGCCGCAGGCCTTGCAGTGCCGACCTGAAGGAGAGTGCTATGCGGTTTCGATTGACTGTGTTAAGCCGGTTTTTATTGACCGCGCTCCGAATGTTAGGATACACCTAGCAAAGTTCACGTGAGATGCCGACTGCTTCAGGTACTTTTAAGCCTTTTGGTCTGCGGCGGTAGATTTAAATATATAATGCCTTAACGCAGCCTTCTCAGCTATAAATCTTCGCTGTAAAAAACTTCGCATATGTTGTCAAAAGAAAACGAGCTTCTATTCAGTCAATCATGTTTTGTACCCCAGAAAACATATTAACGAAATATGTGAATTGCCCAAGATAATTATATATATATAAATATATATATCAGGCAGGCTTTGAACCGTCGTCGTTACAAAGTGGGTTTTTAATGCTCTTTTTGCGAACCGGCTATAGGCTCTGCGCAGCGTCACCGGGCACAGACAATCCACGCCTGAAAAACATTACGGCCGATCAGCCACCGAGGCGAGAGTGTTGCTCGGACGGAGCCTTGTTAAAGCCCCCACCCTGAACGTGCCGATGAGACACGTTCCTGTCTCGTCTCCTGATTGTCGTCTTCGTCGACGGACCCCGTTAACTTGTCGGTCCAAATTTCCGGAGAGACAAGTTAAGCAACGAGGTTCGCTGTCGACGACGACGACGACGACGACAACGACGTTCTTCGCGCTTGTGCCGACGAACAGAACGAGATAAGTTGGGACAGGTCGTGAAGTCTTGTAGTCTAAACCAGAGGGAGTCGACTCGGAAATCACCTGACGGTAGTTGAAAAACAACGCGTCTCCATTCCGGCTACCCGGCCCCGGCCGTACTCCCTCCGCACAACCTCCTGTGCCCCTCCACACAACCTCCCGCGCCCCTCCACAGGGAGAGGGGGGGAGGGTCGCCGGACCCCCCGCGGTTGCGGTCGCTTTCCGCCTGCGCTGTGCGCCCAACTGAAGACCGTCGGCTTTAGGGTTAGCGAGCGGGTCGTTGATCCTTAAAGTAAAACTCGGGAGTAACAACAACTGTAGTAAAAATCATCATGCCCTGCCGTGCTGCTGTCTCGTGGCGGCGTGAAGGTCGTTCTAGAGCACGACTAAGTGATTGGAGTTTTATGGAGGGGTTATCGCCGAAGGGAGTCGGTGAGGTTAAATAAACTTCTTTTTTAGGTTAATCTCTTGATAAAAATCAAATACTCGTCTTACTACTGCGGGCTTTAGTAGTAGTGCTACTACTACTACTACTACTGCGTGCCTCTAGGAGTACAACGCAAGGAGGACTTGAATCGCGGTTGACAGTTCAATAGATGTGACATTTCTTAAAATGATTTTTTATTTAATTTTTATTGTGCGTCGTATTGGGGTTTATATGTATATACGACCTCATAAACATTGTCTGCTGTTGGATATGTTAGCCATATCTGACAATTGCCAGAATGGAATAGTATATCTATATGTATATATATATATGTTGTACAAAGTAAAGATATCCTAAAACATGCTTCTTAGATTATTATGAAGTGTCGTCTAGAGAGACCAATTATTCAGTTAAAAATTGCTGTGAAACGTTCTGGCGATAACAGTAGGGCTTCGTTTATAAAAACATTATTTGAATTTGCTATCATCGCCTGGGAGATACATTGGTTCTGGACCAGGTAGGGTTTCTGGGGCATCACTACCTGCTCCCTTAGGCGTAACCACTTATATGATAAGTTTCTCCGTATTTGTACTTGTAAGTATTACTATATATACTTATTAATAATAACTTAAATAAAACTATTTCTAACTTCAGAAGTCCCCTACTTCATACTGTGTACTGTGAAGGAAACAGTGATAACATAATATATAAGCAAATAATAAACCAATCAGTATTAATGCTAATCATAGCATTTGTCGTCGTTATCGTCGTCGTCGTCAATAATTACTATCGACCACCTACCTGATTGGGTTGAGTGAGCTAACGTGCTTTCTTAACTTTTGCCAAATTGCGATATAAAGGGGAGAGTTGAAAGACGCGCGCACTGTGATGCTGCACTTCGAAGTGTGGGGGCGTTTTTGACTGTATATGTTTGAGAGTACTTGGATGACGGCAAGGAACCTCAGTTTCCATTTGAATGCGCTGACCTTTGCCGTCGTCGTCGTCCTCGCTGCTTGATCGTGCTCTTTTTCACTTTTAAAGCAAACATCAGCAAAAAGAAACTAATTTCATTCGCAAGTCACGAACGAGTTATTTCGTAGTCGTGGTCGTGGTGGTGGTGGTGGTAGTGGTAGTGGTAGTAGTAGAGGCGGTGTGCACTGTATGTGCCCCGCCGATGGTAGGAGCTTCCTCTGTTCGTCATGCCGGAGCGTTTACACGTTCACAGACACACGACTTAGAGATAGCCTCACCCCGGCGGCACCGGCGTAGCAGAGCTACTCTGACTGATATCTCGTTGTCCCGCCGCTACAGCTCATTGCTGCTTGATGTCCGTGAGGTATGGTGGAAGTGATTATAAGTAAAGCCATGTGAGGTTTCGATGGTATGATAGCGGCGTTTCGCTCTGACAGCTTATTTCGGCTTTGGCAACATCGCGTGGGTGATGAAACGATCTGCTGCCGGCGCTGGTCTGAACAAAGTCCTGCCTGCGACAAATTGAAGTCAAACACGACGTTTCCAGCCGCTAGTTAAAGCTCGGAGTCTCCTACTCCTAATAGAAAAGAATTAAGCTACAAAGCTTTTCTGGGCAAAAAACGGTAGGTAATACTACTGGCGGACAGTATGTTACCTTGACCGTTGGTGCTGCCATTAAATCGTGCAGAAGTACAAATTGGTACCTACGAGACGGGCAAACATTTGTATGAAAATGAAAGCTATTTTACTACTGATGACTCGAATCGTACAATCAAAACAAAAATCACATACACACTCGGAATCATGGCTGGGTATCCTATAGTGGTCTGTTATTTACAAAAACTTCTTTTGAAAATGTACGTCTACCGTCTACGCAGTTATCGTCTTCCAACACGAAGAGCGGATTAAATTTCACTAGCTAGAAATAGTAAAACTATAAAAAGATTCGTAGAATACTTAGTTGAAGTTACCCACGCATGGCGCATTCAGAGAGGTTGTCTTATTCGGACGCATATGTGAAGTTCAATTTATAGACTGGGCTCTTTTCAGCTTAGTTGAGCCAGTTAAAAAGTTCAGTCGGTTTGTAGAATCGGTAGATTCTGCTGGACGCCAGCGTGCTGACAGCAAAGATTGCCAAAGCCTGTTCTTTAGCGGATCAGTTCTTGCTAAACTCTCTCTCGGCACATATACAGTGTTGTGGTGTTTCGTATGTGTGTTTTGTGAAAACTGCACCTATGCATACGTTAATTTGCATTAAATTATGCTCTTTCACTTTCGCAACAGACTCTGAACGTGACTGTCTCGACAATGAAGATTTGTACTGTCTACGGGCACGAAGCTGTGGGCAATAGTGTCTTCTATCAGTGGTGGTGGTGGTTGATTGAACACATAGTGAACGCATCGCGCGGGTCAGTATATTTATTTGTTAATCATTGACTAAGATGTTGAATGTTTTGTCTGACCCAATTCGCACTTACACATGTTGTACAAATCGATCACACAGCAATAGATTTGGATCACACAGCAATAGATTTGGATCACACAGTAATATATTTGGACCTTCCTTTTGCCTGTTCAGATGAAAAGTCACATGTCATGTATCTAAGGCTAAAGCGCAACAAAAGCTGCAGAAGCAGCGGAGGTATTTTAGTCTCCGGTGACCGAATTTAGCAGCAACAGCAGCAGTAGCAGCAGCAAGAATCGAAGCTCAACGTGAACTGTGGGCGCTGGGACTTCCTATAGACGCCTACGCGGGAACCGCCGCTACCTAACGCCAAGGGGACGTTAGGACGTAGAGAGGGAAAGGAGAAAAGGGCATCTGAAAGGGATATGCCAGGAGAATACGATCAGAGACAAAAGCAGCCGAGACGTGAACAAAATAGGAAAAAAAACGAGCATGAATGGCGCAAAAAGCAAGCAATAGCTAGAATATTCGATGATGATGATGATGATATGAGCTGATGATGATGATGATGATGGCGACAGGGACATTCAATTGAGGTGGTGTCTCGCCAACTAGCGGTTCCGAATGTCAACGACAATGCCATCCACGTGCAGCTCGCACCGGCTGCATCAATCTCAAGGGTTTCGGTTTCATTCATCGCCACCCCGTTTCACTACTGCTGTGGCCTATGTGGTTGCCGCTATTGTTGTCGCGGTTGTTATTGCTGTTGTTGTTGTTGCTGCTGCTGCCGTCCTTCTTGTGATAAGGTCGTTACGGTCGCATACATTATTGTTGTCACCCCTGTTGTTGTTAGTGCGTTGTCCTGTAGAGGTTGTTATTGTTGTTGTTGTTGTTGTTGTTGTTGGTACTAGTGTGGTTGTTGTTGTTGTTGCTACTAGTGTTGTTGTGGTCGTGGTCGCTGCTAGCTTTTTGCTGTTGAGGCATCTTGCCATTGCTGAGACATCGTTATTGGTTGTATCATGGTTCGCTCATATGTTGTTGTTGTTGTTGAATAGCTACTGCTACTGTTTCTCTCCACGTTTTGCCCGAGCATATCTGTGAAGATCAGCTGGCGTGGTCAGTGCAGTCCTGCAGTGGGCCCAGTTAGCAAGCAGCAAATATTGTAGCATACAATACAGCAATCCAATAGCGGCCCGCGTAATGGCCGACGATCTGGGGGAGCAAACGTCAGCTATGTTGATATTAGGCTCGTTTTGTTCCGGTTCGCTCGTTGTCGTTGCTCCCTCCCTCCCGCCTAGGTTTCGTTTACGTAAGTTCATGGCACAAACGCTGTGCGACTTCTGTGTGCCACTGCTGCGTACTTAGGCCACGTTCAGATCACAGAAGCGATCTGAACCCGCTACCGCTCGTATAGGCGAGACACGACAGAAAACAAAAATACCACTTTATCTCTCTCAGCTCCTCTGGTCGGTTTGTAGCGCACTCGAACGCTTGAGGCTCTCATCGAGGCGCCTGTGTGGGAGACTGTGGTCAGCCATCGTGGAACTGAGGGAATAGAGGGCGACGGAGATATTAAGATGACAACCTTGCCACATCGTTTACGACAAACGCTGCTATGAGCCAGACGGCGCAATGGATTTTGAATCGAGACAATATATCACCTTGATTACCACTGTCTATGAAACAACTCGAGGCCAAAATACGAAAACAGAACAAACAGGTGTAAGGCCAGTGGGTCGGTCGATCGGTGGGGTATCAAGTAGGTCGCATGGGAAATGTAGGAAAGGAGGGATATTGGCAAGATGAAGAAGCAATGGAAACAATATGCTGAGAAAGAAAACCGTCGAAAAGCGAAAGAGGTCCGTTCTAGCCGAGTCCATTGCACTCGCACCTGCGTCATGCGCTGCCGACATGGGCAAAGGTAGGTTGTTCACCCATCCAGACGCGAACCTCACAGAGTCTGGCACTCGCAGCCGTTTCCAGCTGCCGTCTTAACAGCAACAACCTCCACAACGATTTCTCATATCGCCGCCGCCGCCGCTTGCTAATGAACCGCTGCCAAAATCGAATAATACAGCAGAGAGGGTATCTGCGGATTTTTCCCATTCACTAGCACAGTTTATTGCTACTACTACTACTGCTACTACTACTACTAGAACTACGAGTATGGTTAGATTTCCAACCATCTAGTGAACGCTGGTTAGTGGCGCAACTTGTTCTCCTTTTCCAACCAGGGCACCTCGTTTCTACCAGTCGGCTTCTGCCTTCTAAGCTCTTACCGTTCTGTTTGAGCAATGGTTACGATTTAGGGTTTAGGATACAGAAAACGTTCCATTCTTTTGCGATAGTTTATCGCTAGGAGCGACAACATTCAAACTATCGTATTATTAGCTAGCGCAGCCAAGATCGACCGCGTTTCTCCGCGCACAGAGAGTGTCATTGGAATTAAAAATAGGCAACGCCAAGATGACGTTGAGTGGTCTAGTAATAATATTAATAATAACACATTATTATTACTAGCATTACCGTATTTACCTTTATCGTAGATAAATCGTTTAAGCGATGTAAACGGCACCGCACAGTACTCGGACAGACTCATCTAAATGCAATAGTAACCGTCTTTTTTTATACTTAACTTGCGCGGTAAAAACAGGTTGTTTTGCTCAGGCCTGCTTATAGTACGACCTGTCCTGCTAAGAACTCCCAAGGCAACTAACTAATGAAAGCGAATGCTGGAACGGTTAATGAACAGGCTCTTCGACTCTTTGAAAACGCAATCAGAGCCTCAACCTATCATTCAAAAGTTGGTAATCGCACGATAAATGACCATGGCATTTTCTTTAGATTCCAGAGCTTTCTTGCAGAACCTAGTAGTAGCTCATTCTCCTAAAAGCAGCATCTCATGAATGCACCTTTTTTAGATTGCGGAAGGTGACGGAAATGCTATGACGATTTTAAGAGGAATAAAAACTGATCGGGACTACTGCAAGCATCATTGGGCCGAAGCCATTTAGAGCTTATCGATCCTCTAGCATCTGTTAGATCTAGTAATTAGCGAGGGATAAATATTTATTTTCTGGTATAAAGCGCTGAAAGCGCGAAAAAAAAAGATACAGCCATCTTGCCACGTAAAGTGTCGCGAAATAAATAATTACGAAATAAATACCGATTAATGGCAGATCTTTAATGTTAAAGTATGCCTGGTAAAGTCGTATATGGTATACCGCTGAATCTGGGCTCCATACGCCTAAGTCGCTATATATATATATATATATATATATATATATATATATACATACATACAGGGTCATTCATAACAATATGTGTTTTTAAGGTTTGGTAGAATTTGGTATGAAAATAATTTCTCCCAATGGAAGGAAGGGGCGGAAACGTCTTGTTTAGGAGAGAGGATGAAATTTATAAAACAAGTTACTGCCTTTTTTCTCCAACGTAGTTGTGCAAAATCTACGTGTGCGGAAGAACCAGTCAACGCATGAAGGAACCGATCATACCGGCGTGTTCGGAAAATTCTGCACAATGAAGGACACTTCGCTAGCGTTGCAAAAATAAGTACATATTATTATGAATGACCCTGTATGTGTATATATATAAAGTAAGAAAAGTTTGATTTGAGGTTTTGGGTTTGTGCGGCTGCGAACACTAACCGGTGAGTCTATTTAGAAGAACTTTTGGTGCGCGCGGCGAGTCGTTGTCTTCAAGGCTGCCGAATGGCAGGACCGCAACATTCCACTCGAAGCCACCGAACGATAGATATGGCGATTCAATTCTGTGAAACAAAAACATGCACAAGCACAAACGCCCACACACAAATACACATCAAAGCTAGGCGTTATCAAGGAATCGTTGTAGGCCATGAAGGGGCTAAATATGCGACGAAGTGGTCTATAACAGATGCTTTTTCCAGACGCCGTTTGCCTGTCCGTTTTGTAGGTGCAATAGACAGAATATATATATATATATATATATATATATATATATATATATATATATATATATATATATATATGGAGTTTGATAGTCACTGTTCAAGTCATATGTCGTCCACCTAACACAAATAAAGACTTACATCTGCTGCAACAAATTGTGTTTATTTTTACTATGGCAGTTTTCTACGTGTATTTAATACACTACTACCTGACTCAGTACAGTAGGTGACTTGTTCGTTTTTCAATTTGGTTAAAATCATCTCGTTCTACTTTTATTAGACGAAACCTTTCTTGTCTTTGGTAATGCATTCTTGCCTCGTGCCAATCGTGCAGAGCGGAGATGTGTAGGTCATGTGTTTATCAAATTTAAAACGTGGGTCACTTGAAAGGAACAAGTGTTGGCGAATAACGTGATCAGTAGTTCTGATGACATTACGTTTGCTTCAAACCCAAAATGAATTTAATGTATAGGTACATCCCTATGTTTATTAAATGCTATATGAAGCAAATTCCGTGTATTCTTTTGGAATTGTATCTTTGTTTGCAGCAGGAGATTCTTATTTCGCTGCAAAGGCATCACATTTAGTGTACATATCCGTTAACGCTTGGTCAAAGTGCAAATTGAACTCGAATAAAAATCGTTTAAAAGGTCATACTTTTGATAATTGAAATGCTTGATGTCTGCGGTACTGCTGCCATATCAGGGCGCTTCCGAATTCGCCCAACAAGCTTTGAGGCCTAATACAACTCGGTGAAAAAATCCAATAGAACGAGGGGCGGAAATGTCTTCTAAAAACAGAGTAACTGAGTGTAAAAGCCAAACTATAAGAATTGCAAAGCATTTTATTTCATGAGAATTATCTTCAATACGACACTTGTTCAGCTTTGAGCTAACGTAGAATGAAATTTAGCAGATGCAAGCTTTTCTTTAAAACCTGCAGGTATAATTGGTCTGTCGATAGGATGACTGGGACTTCCGCTGTCGCAGATTTATTAAAGATATATCAGGAAAAGCTTGATACAACCATATTTGGCAATTTCGTTCTCACTTTAAATAAAAGCATTTCAGCCCCTCGTTCTATTGGAAAAACAAGTTTTTTTTCGCCGAGTTGTACTAAACCTCAGAGTTTGTTGAGCAAACGATGGAACATCCTCTATATAACAAAAATAGCCAGAGTGATAGCTCACAATATGAATTTTTCCTTTCCGCATTATCTCGGGACGTGGCAGTCTTTGTGGCCTCCATTTTTAGTGGACCTCGCCTCTCATTCGTTTGAATGTGTAACGCGTCAAGTTTTTTGCAAAACCACGATACTTCCGCCTAAAAAGCGAAACTGTAGGCATAAAAGCGTTATATCTATTGTATAAATGTATTTCTACAAGTTTTTTTTTTACTGTGTAGTAATCTTCGAAGCGATAACTCTCGCGTGTGTTACTTTGCCTTGCAATTTGCTTTCGTCTTGCATGTTTAAGTTGTAACCAAATCAGAAAGGTTCTTTACTTCTACGGTCATAGGTAAATTGTTTGCTTTGTTGTGCCCCACGCGTCAAAACTTTAAAACTATCCAGCAAATGTGCTAGAGATTTTTGTTTATAAGTAGAGACAGATAGAAAAATACAGATATTCTGGTAGCTAGATAATCAATAAAATCAATTGGGGTCTCGTAAATAGGACTTTTTAGATGGTCTGTAAGACGCTATCAAGACCTGATAAGTCTTGGCCCCCGCTGTGACGGTCTAGGTGAGTTTACACTCTTTGCTCTGTCGTGTTGAAATTAAATTTTCGAGCGACTGCTTGTTGGTACATCATCCAACAGTTCCAGTGCTTCAAAGAGAATTGTGTTTGTCGCTCGCCCTCTTGTGTAAACGAAGTGTCATCCGTAAGCCGTTTTCCTACTTTTGTCTGGAAATGTTTTCGGCAAAACCAGTGACAGTGGTTAGCTCTTCAAATAGACCATAGAGCGTAGAGACGCTAAAACCGGTACGGATGTCTTTTTTTTTTTGCTATCAATCAGACATTATGCACGGTGGGGCGGCTTTTACGCCACCATGTGTCGACCAGCTTAGAGCTTCGTAGAAGATAGAGGACGAATTATGTTTGAGAGATGAGTTTTTTCACGTCTAACGTTGTCACTATCGGCGGTCATCGCGTGCCGTACAGAGTGCAGCAGAACGATCCAATTCAACAAGTAATCGATCAAAATAAAAGTCGTCCTTGCTGCCCGTATTCCATTCTTTGCTGCGAACAATTGTCCTTTCCACTTATGAGCACGTTCTTTTCGAGTCACGAGCGAATTCCTAATGTTTGTCATGGTGGACACTTCGTTCATCGTTAAGCCCTAATAACTTTGCCACCGCAGAATGGACCAACCACCATTAACTCAAAACAATTCATACGAAGCGCACACTCCTATGGAATATTATTCGTTTTAGCACTTTTCTGAGATATTAAATCGGAACGCTTGAATTTAGGGCATCATACACATTTATAACAAACTTTTTACAATTTGACTGTCCGTTATGAATCGAACAAGTAATTATATTGCGAATGTACATTTAAAAAAAATAAAAGTCCGTCTAGCCACAACGCGAATAATAACTTATTTTTAATTTTACGGCGACTATTAAGCAAACTATATTTGCTTTTGTTGTATAAGGATAGGGTAAGTATGCATATATATATATATATATATATATATATATTAATACTTACCCTATCTTTATACAACAAAAGCAAATATAATTTGCTTATATATATATATATATATATATATATATATGAATGATGCTGGAAAGATGAACGTAACCAGTATCTATGGCGTGTATAGTGCTAGCAGCTATAGTTGGCTTTATCGGGAACAGCAGAAACTTTGTTTTGCATTATCCGCTTTGTGAACGAACAATGAGTTACACTAGAGCAATGCAATATATAACTTGAAGAAGTCGGCTTACTAATGCCTCAACCTTTGTGGAACTATGACTTGCGTGTGCGTATTTAATCGAGACTTAAGGGGTGAGCTCAGTTGAAAAAATGACGGCGGACCGCGAAGCTCAAACCACGTTTGAGATATACCTCACTACTTACCTTACGGCGTGTTGCTGTTGAATCGCGGTCGAAAATCGTCTACCCTCATCGTGGCCCACTCCAAGGGCGCTTCCCAGGTAGTGAGATGGGATCTGATGACCAAACAACAGCGACCAACAACGAGGTTACGATATAGACACCATACGAGTAGCAAGACGTGTTCTCAGTGTGCATCGCTATCATCTGTGTGTCAGCGCGGTTTATCGGTGCGGCTAAAAGCTACTGGTGTAGGCGACCTCAGGCATCGCTCCCATATCGACTTCGGTGCTGCCCCAAGATCAGGGCAGGACCTACGAGTCTCAGCAGGCAGCATCAGTGCATCAGGCAGCCCGCGACTCCTAAACGCTGACTTTTTTCTATACACACCGTTTGCACGTCGTCCTGCTTATAGGAATGATTTAGTGCGTACCGTTTACTATATCCGAGGCTATTAGAGAGTTTTGGAAAATATTTTAGTGAATGCGATGCAATGAAATTACCTGCGCTGTTGTCTTCGCGGCAAGGCATGCTCGTAACGGAAGGATACGTCTCATCTTCATCAATTTGATACTAATCATTTTCCTTAATTCTGGTATGCGAGATGATCGCTATCGGCCGAATGGCCACATCGTATGTATATCAAATACGGCGGCATGTGCACTGTCCATTTCCCTTCATAGGTTGCCTCTACTAATACATACATATTACTACACATATACATACTTATTTATCATTATGTAATGGCATAATTACGCCAAGATACAAAAGGTACATCCCTTGTAATCAAGTATCATGACTTTGCCTAAATGCGACAAAAATGTGGATATCATTGCAATTCCTAAAACCATGCCTGCCCATTTGATCAAAATTCCTTTGATGTAGTAAGAGTTGCATTAGAACCCAAAACTGCTGTTTTGGGTGTCTAGGACACAAGTAACTAACTGTCCTGCTTTATGTCGGCAACATAGCACCTAGCACCTAGTGCAGCACAACGTGCAAAAGCTTACGTTAGCGCACACAGCTAAGTACACGTAAAGGTCTTCAACACAGCAGATATATTGTGGAATTCATCCTGAGGCATATCTTCAAAGCACCGAGGGCCGGACATGTTGAGATATCTAGGGTTTGCCCAACAGTTCTTGTGTTGGCAGCATGGCCGCCGACTCTCAGCGGTATGGTTTAGTATCATTTATTCTCAATAAGCATAGCTTAAAGAAAATTCGATCATCAACAAAGATCGACCAGGCGACACCCTGGTAGATGACAACCATGACTAGCACACTAGTCTCTTAGACCACGCCATATGCATTTCTAAAGGCACCTATAATGTATTTAGGATGTACACTAACATAAAGCTTGCCAGTTATGCCAGTATTGTTTTACTGTGAGCGTAGAGAAGTAGCAACGCTTGCATGCAGTAAGTTGTAACGCACCTTAATGTCAGCATCGAACATGGTGGACACGTTGGCCATAGACAGCTCGACGAGGAACTCGCCAGTTTCATCGGCGAACCTTCACAGGGCACAGATTCGAGCATTAGGCGCCGAGTGTAGTATAAACGACAACAACGACAACGCCAAGAAACAAAACAAAATGCGGTTAGATGCACATATTTACGTTGTTACCGTGCTTCAACCATTGTATGGTGACCATGGTTAAGCATGCGTTAGAACTTGAAGAGGCGGTCATGGGCTCCATGCTTGCGTTGCTGTAGGTGAATACGATTTTCTCCAGCAATTACTTTTACAAATATCATTTGTAAGGATAAATTATACCCGAACGTTCGGAATTTAGGCGTGAATACACATCTATAACATTCTACAGATGTTCTCCTAGGTAAATTTGTAAAATGTCTTTATTTAGACGGCAGACCGGAGTGTTTCCCGATATAATATTTAAATGGTATTAGGGGAAACAGCCGTATCAATGTTTTTTTACAACCGAATAAAGCACACAGTAAAGAGCAACGCGTGGACACATTAACGTAGGCGATAATCAGAACGCGCCTTATAACTTACTTTATAACTTATAAACATGTGTTATATATATATATATATATATATATAAATCTTTACACGTGCGATACATATAATGTGATAAATAAGTGACTGTGAGAACGTGGTGCAGACGAGGGTTTCATTTCCTCTGTTTGCAGGCGGTAGCCTACGTAGATGGTGCATAACAATATATTTAAGGGCGCAGCAGATACGCCACTACTACAGCAATAACGACGACAATAATCGATTAGACATTACTTCCAGCAGTTGGGAATTATCCTCAAAGTATTCGACAGCTCAATTGCCCGGAACATGATATATGAGGATGGCGGGCTGATCAAAAAGGCTATGGAAGTAGCACTTTAGACATATCTTGCCGTTTAGAATACTGTGGTAATAACAACTATGTATTTTATTGTCGCTATTTTTCCTGGAAGGTAAAGGGTCTATCCTGGTGAACTATTCCTAGCCCAGAAAGCAGGTTGGTAACAACATTCGTTTGAACAATACACTTTGATCGAACTGAGGATCCTGCCCTCAGATGATTATTTTAAACGTTAAAATGTTCTTCTTCAAGGGCGAAATTTCGCTTTTCAACACGATGGTTAAATGTTCAGTGTACATTTCCAACATTGGGTAAAACAATTGCAATTGAATATGGTTCCCAGCGCTCACTTACAAGTCGCATGAGCTGACGGCGACCCAACTCCAAAAGATCAACAACATATGATTGACGTGGTGCCCATTCAGCAGACCACCGACAATATCCGTAGTACAATAAGCGTATTGTACAGTTTCAGATAGTAGCTAGCGTCCTCCACAACAAATGTTCAAAGCGATAAGTTGCAGAAACCGAATGCCAACCGCGCCACCTGCATATTGTGTTGTCGGGCATAGGCTTTCTGTTAGAAGCCTGCGCGTGATTGAAACGGCCCACCTTTAAGACACCTTGCACATTTTGAAACAGAAAATTCCAGACTGCAGTGGCTCATAACCATTGTTACTTTTAACATTTGCTTAAACCTTTAAGTCATCACCATACAAGCCATAAGACACTGCATCTGATATCTAAGACTTGATGTCCAAAACAAAAAGCGGCGACAGCAGAGGGCTAAGAGAGAGAAGACTTTGTCGAAGAGAAAAAGCCTGTGGTGATGCGGAGGAATACTGGTTTAGGGGTTTTGTAAGATCCACACTAATTGCCGACAGCTGCCAGCCACGCCTATGCATTCCCAAAATCTCCCATAGAAAAAATGAGCGCAAAACTAAGGCAGTCCAAAAGAACAGCGAGGTGATCGCATTACGAAAACTGTCGAAATAATCTAGGACAGTTTACTTTATGAAGAGACATGCGATGCTGCCTTGTGAAATAGGCCGCCAAGTAATGGCACGTTTCCAATCGTATTTCTTGAACACCGGTCTGAAGACAAGGAGGCGCAAAACTCCGGAACAAAGGATTCCGCCATGCCGTGCGCGGGAAAGTGCAAGAGCACTAGACATCTTGTTGAGCAGAATCGGTAGCAGCCCATAGAGCATAACTGACGTCGTTACTTGAAGTGAGCATAGTTAAGATTTAACCAGTAGGGCTGGAAAGGGTAGATGCGTGATGCCGATATTCATCTCGACAGGCAATGACCTCAACGTGATAGGAGCTGTCAGAAATACCTTAAGTGTGAAAATATCAGTATGCTTATATCAGGGTCTATTGCTATGTATGTTACGATTAATAGCAACAAATTTAGTTTAAGGAATTAGCTACGATGATTTTTTTGGGTGTAGGTCAATGCACCTGTACGAGGAAATGTATTCAAATTTCAATTCTTAATGTGAAAAATGCAAATTAACACATGCCATCTGACACACGTCGGAAATGTAGTTCCTTAGAGCCTCAAATGTTATATTATTAATATTATTGTGAGGTAGAAACGTTCTTCTCACAAACGGCCAAAACTATCATCTGTCTTAAAAATTGCCTTGCGTCGATTGCCTGTAACGGCTTCTAAATGTATCTATAAGAATTTTTGCTGTACTCGTGCGGATGAGGCCGAGTGTCTCCAATGTAATGAATAAAAAGTGGTAAATCCTTTATAGCTCGAGATATAATACTTCTCTCATTTTTTCAGAATCCCCGCGCTTTGCAACCCATCCAGTTTTAACTGCGCTGTGGCGTAGACACGAAAAGGCCGCCGTAAAACGGTCACATCCCATACAAAGCTTTCTCCGTATGACCATAACAGAATGGTGACTCCGTCAGGTTGCAGCTCACTGCTGCCATTGAGACCTTTTGGGCTCGGCTGTGGATGGTGTCCCTGCTTTTCTTAGGGCTGTTCTTACTATGGCGTTGCGTTCCGCGTGTCTTGAAAGTTTGTCAGGACTTTTTAGACAGCTTAGCTGGTGAAAACCGTAAGAGTCAACAGTTTGGCCGCATTGCAGACATGAGAAAGTCTAACAGACGAGACCACCGATGCTAAGAGCTGACACCATACAGAATGAGCTGGGGTCCAGCAGAGTGCCAAGCTAGCGGGAGGGCTTTAATAAACATTTATAACGATTGTGAGAGAGACTCCATATTCTATAATAAAACACAAGCCATGCCACATATATCCGTCAAAAAGGTATTAAGGCTGTATATTTGCTTATATGATATGTGCGCGCAATATTATTAGCTACCATATGAACGTGCTGCTTTACCCTAATTACAATATACACTTCGGCCAAATGTACTAGATTATGATAAGCAGACTTGACAAGCAGACTTAATTTAGTACGTTTGAGCTTAGTAGGAGTGAGCGATTGTAGAGTGATGTACGATGGATTTAACTGGTTGACTAAAAGGGGTTTGAGATCGCGAGCGGAAAGCTATCGTCGTTCGTCTACTTGTGTTCGCTGATACAGCATTGCTAGTGTCGCTCTTGTCGACATGGTCAGGCCATCAGCGCCTGGTCTGTAGGACAATTCTTTGAAACTTCACTCTATATAATTTCGAAGACAAGTTTCATTCGGCCACATTGCTCATTGCGCGTATTCATAATAAACCTACGCAGACAGCTTTCGGGTGTGTAAGTGAATAAATACTTGCTGCTGCTCGTGTACCGCAAAATTATTTTTTGAGTCGAGCCCGGTGGCCTGGTGGATTAAGTCTCCGCCTCGCAGCCGAAAGGAGACACATAGCAGGTGCGCGGGTTCGAGCCCCACCGTTGCACCGATTTGTATTTATGGGGGTCCGTGTATGAAGCAATGTGAAAAACAGTTCCGTAGACGTTCAATCTTGGCTGAGGGTCAGCCCGATACCTTTAGAATCATTTTTCGAGGATAACTTTTGGCTCCGGCAGGCTTCGTGAGCATAATTGCCTCGATTGGTTGGCTTTGTTCCTACCCAGTCTCAGCTGAATCGAGGGAAATTTAATAATTTTTGCCATGCAGATCTAGCTAAGCGTGCCGAGCACTTGTAGCGTGCGCGGAGCATCTGAGTCGAAGCGCGATTCCGAAGGAGGACTAGTATAGCAGTCAGGACGCGGTATTATTCTGATTCTCAACACTAAAGTGTATCGTTTCCCTATACGATTAGACACCTAAGTCGATTTCTGTGTACGTTGAACTGGATTCTCCATAATCTCCGAACACCCTCGTTCGGAAATTGTGGAGGATCCAGTGTAACTCGTACACAACAAATAACATTGCGATACGCAACGGAATTATGCCGCCAACGATGCCGTTGTGTATACTGAACGTCACCACATTCGTGAGTGCATGCATTTTTTTGCCGGTCTATTAGTAAACCTTTTATGCTACCATATCAAAGAGTCGATATTGGCGCTAAACGCTTGCTAATTCGTATTCTCGTAAAAAGTATAAAGTTGGTCAGGTCAACTGCTTTGCGGCTGGGATCGCTTGTGGTTTATATGGCACGTGATACGACGTCATCTCTTCGCGTGCCTTCAGCGGACAGGTTTTATAACCGCCATTTCCGTTCCGAAAAACGGCTTGAAGGCGGCAGATCTAAATATATATATATATATATATATATCCTAGTTTATATTTATGTATATATGCGAGCCCAATACGAGTTTAATAGCCGGCCTTGAGCGTTGCATGTACTTAGGAAAGAGCTTGCGAAGTTCAGGTCAGCCGTCAGGGCCTTAATCATGTTGTCGATAAAAGAGATCAGTAGCCGTCTTTACGACGCATCTGGTATGTATGTATTATATTTCTTTAGCTGCGCTGTGAATAAAAGTTACTAGACCACTTTCTTCGGAATCAATACTTTATTAGGAACGGTGGGGTCCTGGCGGGGTTAGGGTGCAGTTTATAATCACCCACTATCATATATACCCACCAAATTACATCTATATAGCCACCAGTAAATATATATATATATATATATATATATATATATATATATATATATATATAGTTTAATTTCTATTGTTTTTGGTTGATGATGGCAAATTAAGATTTTTTGCATCCGCTTTATGTGGGTCATGAAAGCCTGGCATAAAACTAATTTAAACTGTCATGAAATCCAGTTTAAAATTAACTACCAATTCTAATTGTCAGCTATTCAAGAATATATATATATATTCGTGCAGGGCCAGGCCGTAGCCGCTTATCAAGATTACATATCTTATATTCATCTAGACCACTCATTCGACACTGAAAACTAATAACTAGGTAAAACGTTAATGCAATTTCACTCATTTTTTTATATTTGTGTATCGATATTTATCACCTTTATACCTTAGATACAGCTACAGCATGGAAAATACTTGTGAGAACTCTTTGTGGTTCTTCCCATTGGGCACCATGTCTCGAAAGGGACCGAGCTCAACGTTCAGGATACCCTAAAGATTACTTCATAAGGTTTCGTTGAACGAGTGAACCAAGTCGATCGTGTGAACCGATCACCCTACGTGGGACTCTATCATGGTCAGCGAGTGCCCTTATTGCATGGACGGCTCCTTCGGCACCTCCTCCGATTCCACAGACAAGCTAATGTGGAGAGACAAATGCAATGATGTCCGGCATACTGTTTTGTGCATGACGCGGCCGAAAGCCGTCGATTCTATGCCGTTGGGAAAACTCTAGATGGCATCTATCGCAGACACGGTGATTTCTTGGACCGGCATGGCAAAAAAGGATAGATTAGGTGGATTTTGGCGATATTTACCCAGAAGCGTTTCGGCGGAGAGTTTCTCTCCATAGCGCTACCGCGTCAATGGACAAAACAACCAGTGCTGTGGAGAAAACATCGCGAAGGGCAAATCTTCACATTACCACGTGAATTATGGAAAAGTTGCTGTGCGAGTCGAGCAGATAACGATGAAACATAGTGGTTAGCTTCAGGTTTATTTCCCTCTTGGAATCGGTTAAGCTTCTCGCGTAGTAACGATGCGAGAGTTCGGTCGCGTTCCGTAAGACAAAATATGCAGAATACTACAGTTGGAAATCGCAGTGGTCTTTGATACGAATCTCTGCTGACTGTTGAGCAGACCTCGTTGATTAGATTTGCAAGCTCCAGAGACATGTTGTCGCAAATACCCTGGAGTAAACAGGATAATAACTTAGATATGATCTTAACTTTAGAGGTCACGAGGATAACGTCATGAAGTGAAGTTTGTGCCGGCGTTTCTTGCTGCATAGATTGCATAGAGTCCATCCCTCGAGAGAGGGCTCGGATTGTTGCTTTCGCGTCTGACTGGGGCAACTGCCCACCTGCGGATGCCTTGGTGGGAAACCATTGTAAGGCGCACTGCGTTGTCGCACAGGACGGCAGGGGGAAGGGACACGAGAACGTTCGAGATGGGCTAATTTAAGATTCTTAAAATTTCGTAGGGGCTGATCTACTAGTCGCGAAGGGACCTTAACACCGTTTGGGAAAACCACAGAAGAAGACGACTTAGAAAATGAGGCCGATGGCTGGATGTCGTTTACAGGTGAGAATTGATTCATCGTAGAAGCAGAGGTGTTTTGCTGAATGCGTAATGGGCCTGATCGATGAGGATACGACACCCAGGTAGACTCGTGACAGCCCTTGAAGAGACTGCATCTTGGGGGTTAAGTACGGTTTTTTTCGGAAGTACTTCTCAGCGGCGGCAACGTAGAGATGACCAAATCGAACAAGGGCAAGTCGTACTGATGTAATCTAAGCTAAATTACCTATAGGCACACCGTGCGATTTGTTCCTGATTGAACAGGGATACTCGCGAGCAATGTTGAACTCAGCAAAATAGCCTTATTCAGAGTACTCAGGCAATGACAATAGCGAGTTCACCTTTGCGAGCAAAGCAATTTTCTCATCCATTTTCCCTTTGATGTGCCAGGTTGTATCAATGTCTACTTTGGTAAAAAAAATATTTAAGTTGCTTGTCGTCGGCTGAAAAGAGAACTGCTCCAGCTAGGTAATTGATTGCCACCATAAGATCAGTCACCTTTGCAGCTGGTCTACCACCCATACCGACCTCAATCCAGCCCTCTGTACCGCCATCGCTTAGAGTACCGCGATTAGTCGAGTCCGGTGGCGTGGTGGCTTAAGTTCTCCGTCTCGCAACCGGAAGAGACACATAGGTGCGCGGGTTCGAGCCCCACCGTTGCACCGATTTGTATTTATGGGGATCCGTCTATGAAGCAATGTGAAAAACAGTTCCGTGGACCGTAAATCTTTGCTGAGGATCAGCCCGAAAACTTAATTTTAGAGCACCGCGATTGCCTGTCACCAGATGATCTTTTAATGAAACAGGACATTCCCGCGCTTCCAGGCGTCACTGTCTGCCTCATGACGTCACTACCGGCCGCTCTCGTAACTATGAGTAGCTTGTAAACGTCGAGCATACCGTCGTCAGTTGCCTGCCCATTGGCCGCCACGCCACCCCCAGCACCACTATCGCTGGCACACAGGTTGTAGCAACACCTGAAAATGACAGCAGGGCTGCTTGGCAGTGCCGACGTCTCTCGCGACTTCGTAGCGCCGACGCTTCTCGCGCCCTTCACCGGTTGCCTTCTTCTGCTGGGGGCGGGCTGGTCGCCTGCTTTTTGACCGGCGCAGACCCTCTCGGGTCCACCTCTTTGCCACCTCGTTGCCTTTTAGTCGGCGGAGAGCCGCCGGCAGCCCGTACGGCTCCGCCATTGCGGCGGCGCCGTCTTTTGCTGACTTTGCTGACTGGCGAGTCGTTGTTGTTAGCGTCAGTCGGTAGCGGCACTGTTATTTCTATTATTGTTGTTGTTATTGTTGTTGTTGTCGTCGTCGTCGTCGTCGTCGTGCCTGCTATGATGGTTTCCCCTGGTAGATTGCCCTTAGGCGAGTGAATAATGCACATAACGGGTCAATTCAGATCACTAAAGATGCACCAGAAAATGAAGTTGCACTGCACTAGACAAGATCTAGGAGCGCCAAGATAGAGGAACGAAACGGAGAGCTGCGAGGGCCGCTCGTTACCGCTCGAATGTAAACGCTCCACATCTGAAGACACTTTAAGTTATTCAACACATTACTTTTGTGTGTCTTGAATTTCCCTTATGCCTGGCAACAATATTTTTTTCACACTTTTCATTTTTAAAGGCATTTATAAGCAGTTATTAGACCTTAATTAGCATGAATATGCGCATCGTAAAATCATTATATAAAAAAGTTTCTACTAGAACCAATCAACACTGTCGTAGCAAAATGATGTTTCTTCAAATCATTCAACTTTCAGCGGTTGAATCCAAACTGATTCGAAAATGAATCGCAATTGATTCGATTCCGTAAGCACGCAAGCACACAAGCACATTTACGGCAAAACCCATCGCTTTATCTCTCCTCTCGTGGTGTGTTGTGCGTATAAATTACACGAGCCTAAGAACCGGAATAATAGAATTAGTGTGGCCATTCTGACACCAGAAGTTTTGGGTTTAATTCCATTATGGCAAGCATATACCACGCCTACATTTCCTTTTCACGCATACACATGCATGTATATATAAAGAGAGACAACTACAGAGAGATATATTTTGGCATGAACGGGAAGTGCCGTGAGTGTATATATATATATATATATATATAAAGAATGTGTCGGTTTCTGTTGTCGCGATTAGCGACATTTAATGCAAACTAAGAGGTAAAATGTTTAAAGTAACTAAACGCTAAAACAGTGAGGCTTGGTGCAGGCTTTGGTGCGGCAGACGAGCACAGCTCGTCGCGGGCCAAATTAAAATCACTCGCTGGTGACGCTGACCCGTCGCACAACAGCGTCGCTTCAGCATGGACGCCCCCACGCGCCGCCGTATTGCTCCACGTACTGCGGCAGACCGCTTTGACCTTGATGAACCCCCGGGGCTCGGTTTCGAACTGCCCTTGATACGGACAGCCCCCCTGATGCGTTACTTACTTCGAGTACTGTTTGTACCGTTCCAACGTAGCCATTCCTAGTACTACAACGACTAGCACCGCGATTACTGCCTCGACCAGCTCCCCCACACGCGTCACAGCCCCACTAGCGTCACAGCCCCACTAGCTCCTTTAACCCCTACCTCTTTCACCACCCCTACCACCCCGTCCACAACTTCCACTACCCCCACCACCTTTACCCCAGATCGCCCACCTTTACCCCAGATCGCCCACCTTACACACACGAACACTATTGTGAGCACCGCTCTAATATAATGGGCCAATTAGGCTGATACAACAGGTTGGCATTAGCGGCAGCCGTAGCAGCAAGCAACTGCGTAACAACCTAGTGCTGTTGTGCCTCTATGCACGTGCCGCTGGCTGTCCGCGTGTACAATGACGTGTACGTAAAGGGGGGCGGTTCTGTCTGCGTGTCTGTGTGAGCGTCTGTCCGTGTGCGCTGGCACTCGCAAATCCTCACAATTAGATTAGTTTAGTTAGAGGGACGCAAGCAAATGACTTCAATGAGCGTAAAATCCAACCCGTTCAGCCTGTCACAGGCCCAACCCTGGCTAGGCAGCTAGGAGTTCAACAAAGGACTGCCGCCGACAAAAGGCCTAGGTCGAAGCCGGCGGCTACAACTTAGTTATCTTCTAATACCCCTTCTCATTACAGTTATGTTCATCCTTTGCTAGCATTGACATATATATATATATATATATATATATATATATATATATATATATATATATATATATATATATATATATTATTTTTCATATTATATCATATATATATAATTTTTTCTAGGGTCGTCTTTTACAAACGGCAAATTGATTTAATTTCAGTAATTTCATCTCATTGAGCTAGAAATTTCTATTATTACATGTTTCAAACAATTGTAACCATTAAAGGCGTTTTGCAGAAAAGGCTGTCGCTCGTAAACATGATCAGACTTATATACCTAATATCGAGATCGTCATACATCGAACGCGTATGAATAAGACATAGTCAACCTCTATTTTCTTTGTATCAAGAGTAGTGAAATAGTCACAGCCTAAAAAGAAAAGAAAGCTAGTTCCTATGATGCTGATGCTAAGTGGCTGAGTTATAGTGGTTTTAGTGAGTGATAGTTTATATAACTTTTTTATGTTAGCACTTTGGAGTGAAACTTTTCCGTGTGAACGTGTAGTCACGGGTTCTCTAACTTAGGATTATCCCAGTTCGACAATGTGCCCCGAACAGATGCTGCGTTTCCTCGTTGAATGTTGAGCGACAGCCTCTGACGCAAAGATTCCGATTCCTTCGAGACTCCCGTGGAAAGGTTAAGGCGCTTCTGAATCAACTTCAATGTAAGCGGTCTTGGTCCTCCCATTGTTTTGAAAGCCAACGGACAAAATTGGTGCGGATAACCAGCGTCAGAGTATTTTCTACACTTGTTAGCCTCTGCTAACCTGGACGCATGATCTGCCTGGTCCGAACCTGCACTGATTATCGAAGGGGTCGGTAATGAGTCGGTTACAGTTGCGTCCCAATCAAGCATGCGACTACGCTCAAAGGGGGCTAGAGTAAAACCGTCAGGCGATTTTCCGTCGTCTCTGGATAGATCCGGAGGTTGTAGTACACGCGGAAAGCCGGCAGACAAAATAGTGATAGTTATTTTGCCATAGTGGCTTGGGCGGCTAACGCACCGTTCGCAACGGGGCGTCGCCATGGCTACCAAACGGCAGACCGACTATCGCAAGTTCAATCGGTCCGGCCTTGATGGGTGTTTCTGTTAGACAGAGTTAACGTTTTCCTGCCGTTACACTTCTTGGCTGGACAAAGGCCATGTAAGTTCGAGAACGCCGTGACGATGAGCGCAGTTAGACGCTACTGTTCCAAGGGCGCCAGCCTATTACGAGCGTCGGTAATATGATTTTCAAAGCGTTAAAGGGCTGCGGTTGACCGCAATGCGGTTGAACGTCCTAGTATTGAAAACGCGCAGAGATATGCCTAAAAATCATACATGACTACGGATATGTTTATGAATAATTGATTGCTTTATTATTCGCTTGACATGTATATCTAGATAAAAACATGCCACCCTTTTATACCAAGGGCACTTAGAGCGGCAGCATATATGTATGTATGTATATATATATATATATATATATATATATATATATATATATATATATACATATATATTGCCTACGCATTCATTCTGTCAATGTATCCTCCAATCCCTACTCAGTATTTTCCTTCCCTTGGGACAACTTTTTCTTTGTATTATCGACCTGGTCCTTTCCAACATTTGGACCTAAAGGTAGAGCTTCCTACAGGTTCATATATCTACTCTTTCCCAAGGCTGTCGCTCTTGAATTATCGTATACCCATTCTACCCCGCACATTTCTCGCTTTTTATTTCCATATATACCTGCCAAACTCTATCTGGAACCCGTCGCCAATTTCCATTTGCCCGTATATGACTTCTTACCCTCGACGTCATCATTTTCTCCAATATTCTCACTTTATACTTACTTTTTTATTTATATCTCTTCACTCACAAAAAAAAAAATATATATATATATATACATATATATATCCCGTACCATTGTTGTTACTTAAAAAGTTGTATGCGATCTTCAAAATAAAATAAAAACTCTTGTTTACTCTCGACCAGATATAGCACATTTTACCGGGTTCAGCGTAATATTGTATTTCAACTTTGCACTTTTCACTTCCGGATGTCGCGAAAAAGAAGCCTTAGGAATATTATCTGACAAATACCCTAAGGTTTGCTTTCCCAAAGGTCGGTAAGCGGGAGACCAGTGCAGAGTCGCTAGATTTCTTTCAGACTAGATACACTTCGAGCTTTGTGGCACACGCGACGCTTTGCGGCACCTAGGCACTAAGAGAAATTAAATGTCAGCAGGAATGCTTTCACATGTAATGCTAAAAACCTGGAATTGCTTCTCGCATCGTGTAAAGCAAATCAATCTGAAAGAGCTTGTGCGCCACAATGAGACCGCTAACTAAATCTCTACGTCGTCTGGCAAATATGGCTCTTAGCGTTTCACTCTGAACTAACTTGACCATGCAAGGAATAAGCTTGCACCCCAGATGAAAATGTCGTACTAGAAATAACTATCAGCTTTATACGACGCAGAGACGAGCGCTAACGATGTGGTATAGTCTAAATTCGAATGCCACTTCGTTAAGCATAAGACAACCTAATATCGGCCTAACGCTTCTTGAAGTGGTTAAATGAGTTATTACAGTAACCTCGTAGCCTCCACACGAGCCACTTTTTACTTGCGAGAAACAGTTTGTCATTAAAGTGAACCTTTATCGAAGAAAATTGAAGTAATCAATTCCTCTTTTCCTTCTTACTGGCGTTGATAACAAGTCCAAATTTATCACAAACATTTACTAAGTTTCTACTTAGTAAATGTTTATAATTGTTTTATCATAAAAAAATCGAACTCAAATTGATGTTGGAGCAATCCAGGGTCATCGTGAGAAGCTGTGATCCGAAAAGGTATCGTCAGCGAAAGCAACGGGCTTGCATTGAATAAAATACGGACCTAAAACAAAAAAAAAAACCGACCGAATGTGGGACACCGGCACTAATAAATCTCAATACGGATTTGAGCCCGATTCGTTCGTAATGAGTCTTTGAATGTGCAGCCAATGTAACCTACGAGAAAAACGGGTAAATAACCTGAAGAAGAAGAAAGAAAATAACTAACCGCTTGTTTGGATAAATCCAGAGCTCTCACTGGCTTTTCACTTAAAAGTAAAGAAATGTGTATAGGAGACTGACACACGATCTTAAAGTGCGTATTTTCGTTGGCCCGTACTTTAGCAATTAAGGGTCGACTAGGAATCGAGCTTTGGTAGAATGCAGTTCTTGCCGCACGCGGTGTGTGTTGGCAGCGCTTTGGGGACTTCAAATCCTATGCACCTTTATTCCCAGAAAAGTTAACTTTTTGCGCCAACGATACAGTTTGTTAACATAATGTCAAAGCCCACGAACTACTGAAGAAAAGGAGAGAGAACCTTTGGCATGGTATCTCAGCAAATGATTATAAGAATGGAGAAAAGAATTCGAAGATACTAAGGACAATGTCTCGTAAAGCTTAGCTGCATAAAAAACCTTTAACTCAAAAGCGTTACAAAGCCGATCCGCCAAAACTTTAATGCTAGCTATGTCGCCAGTTACGTTGACTAAATAGTTGTGGGGGAGTGACCAACTTTTCTGTTGTTTTAATTGAGACAATAATGAAAAAGAAAATGGTCTAAAACCACCGTTTTTAATACGTCAGGGTTAATAGATACCCAATAAGAACACTTTTTCACGATAATGTGACTAATACATGTACCCAATAATAGTTTCGTGACACAGTCAGCTTCGTTTATTAACACAGGTTCGTTTTGAACAAGAGTGAGGTTTACTCAGAAGGAAACGAGTCAGTTTTTTACTGACGTTGAAAAAAGCCATCGTAGACCTCAAAATCCAAATTATTTTTATATATAGACACCTACAGCTTGTACATCGCCATCAAAACTACTCGTTGCGAATAAAGGATAAAAATCTGCACTTCAACACCAAATCCGCCGCCAAGCTTATCGTTCGGTTGCGGTTTGACACCAAAAAGTCGAAGCGCTTCGTAGAATATACAGAAGCCATGTTCCGCATATCATCGCTGCGCCCGAAACCGGATCTTTTCTTCTCGTTAAAAAAACTCGCTGGATTTTCCTGATCTGCCTAACTAAGTCATGAATGAGATCATAGATTCTAGCTTCGAAAGCGAAAGAAACGATAAAGCTTGCGACGGAACGGTAAAAGTTTCTCTGCAAATGGCTAACACATAGTAGCTCGTTTTTGATGGATCACTGTTCTTTCGTCTGAATTAAACGCTGAAGAGGTTATTTGCTGCTGAAACGTAGAAGCCCGGATAGTACGTATCCTCTTAGTATTTTTATCAATAACCTGGTGTCAAGCTGGTTCGGCGTCAACGTCAGAGCGTCATCATTAGATTCCATATTCATCGTGGTCTCACTAGTAGTGTGCACATAAATATGTATATATGTATATATGGGTATATATATATATATATACTAGCTTGATATAAGCTAGTATATATATATATATATATATACTAGCTTGATATAAGCTAGGCGATCCATAAAGTGTCATTGAAAGAGGGAACTATACTTACTATTTGAGGCGTCTACGAGAGCTACTACGATATGGTGAGGTGCCGTTTCATTGCAACCATTGCAACTTCCGGTCTCTCATTTAGTTGAGGGGAGACACGTCTGCGCGCCCTTTACATTAACCAGCGCCCTCATGTAGGCACGTGTGCGTGTGTGTCAAAGACGCTTCTATGCGCCAAAGGTAACAAACAGTGTTATCTTCATCATGTCGTTGGTTTGATTTATATGGCCCGTTTTTGCTATAGCTCCGCTGCGTTTACCGCCATCGTTGGCGACCGTGAATACAACGACCTGGACAAGCTCGTTGGCGTGACGCAGCAGTGTTAGGTATCGTATCGTGCGCCATAGGCGTGTATTCTCAACATCGATGTAGGACTTGAATACGACCCGGTTTGCAGCCGACGCCGTTTGACTGACTGTCTGGTGTATGTATATTTGCGTTGCGATATGAGGAAGGTCCACCAAAAAAGGATGGTGCCGCTCGCCCGCAATGGAAGCCACGGGCGCCTGGTTAAAGCCAGCTTCCATGTAAGGGAAAGCGCGTCGGGACATGTTGGATATTTCGAAATTCGATTCAGAGCTGACAGAAAATGTAACGGGTGCTAAGAGGAAGGAGTTCGGGTCTCAGCAAAACCAAAACCAATGGTCGGTGTAGAGCCCCACACTGCCACAGAAAACAAGGCTTCGTATACGCTTGTACTGTTGGCAACGGTAAAACGGCAAATTTTGCTCGGCTTTTGGTATCGTACGAGAAACACGTATAATTTGCCTTTATACGTCATGTACTTCTAGGTTGCAAGGTATCACACCATCACGGGGGGGGGGGAAGGCGCTTCAAAAAGGTATTATATATATAACCTTATAGTTCTAAAAGTGATCGAGAGCGGTAACCGTCTATCTACAAAAAAGTCTTCTGTATCGATCGACCTTAAACGTGTCGCTATTTGAGACTATCTACACATAACAAGTGATCTGCAGTTAATAAACATTTACGTGCATACTTAAATAAAATACAAAGTGTTAACGTGTGCCTTATAATAGTTGGTTTCTGATCAAAGATGGTAAAAGCGGATATGAAGCTTATATATATATATATATATATATATATATATATATATTTATATGTCAAAAGCGCATAATTACCTTCTCTCGGCCAGCTCTGCGAGGGGCAACCACTTGGCAGCACCGTGCGCAGGCGAATCCACCGTGAACGGCGTCTGCTTTTCGGATAGACTTTCATTGCGGGAAAAGTGCTCCCGATTGAGTAACGTCAACGTGAAATCTACGCAGCATCTGCAACGGCCAAATTCACATCGACAACCAACATTCAGCATTTTACTGTATGAAAATCGTCTCATATGTTGTACGACTTGGTTCTACCTACTGAATTTAGTGCGAAATGATTGCAGGCTTACAGTGAATTTGCAAGTCTCCTCGTTGTATGTACTGCAGCTCATTGTACCGGGTACGGTACTCCACCTTAACAGTGAGAGCGATAATGATGCGAATCACAATAGCTGAGTGTCGCCAGTGACATAAGCGTATGTTCTTTAGCTGTTGTTACAGCTGTCTTGAAAATAACGGTGTGATTTTTACGCGGTTGTTCATAGTGTGCCTTCGCTTGCTTTATTTTCTTTCTCTGGCTCTGTCATTTGTCGATGGAAACTGACATACTTAGTTAACTTATTCCAAATTTTACATTAGTGAGTGGCCACATTGTCAAATCACCCGTGAAACCACATATTACACGAGGAACAGTTGCTGTGAAAAATCTCAAATCAACGACCGAGAAATAACATTGTATCGTAGATTTTATTTCTCGCGACGGGCGACTGCACGCAAGATTACACCTAGGACGGAATAAACGTGTTCAAGCAACGTCCGCGATACATTAGCGCGTTGTTTGTCGGGTAAAGCGCACCATCTTTCATATCACACCATCTCAGGGCTAACTCTGGTGAGTTTAGTCTGATAGCATGCAAAATGCGATGAAATTTAAGACGTCATATAAGTTGCGCGATTCAGCGAGCAAAGTAAACAAGAGTGTATTGTTACTTTGTTAGTAGTCAACCATGACACGCTGCATAAACTGTAGTTTAGTGACCATATCATGTTCTCTCGCATTTAGCTACCTGGGCTGAGATAGCGGTCGTCACCGGCCTCTGCAGATAGCGCGTCGTAAAAAAGTGCGGTTTCCAAGGACACCGACAAAGATGTTTATCGCAACTGCACATGCTTTGCCTTTATCCGTCGCATGTCCGTCTGGGGTGCAGACCGGCATGCAAAATAAACTGTCCCTTCCGCCTTCGATTTACGTGACCAGTTACATGGGTGAAACGCATACTTATTTAACGGCTCATTAAGCTATAAAAGCAGGCTACCTTCATCACATCATGTTCTTGGGTATCATGTCAGGAGAAAATACCAAATCTGAAGAAAGCGTTCTCACAACAACACCGCGCTTTTTTTCCAAAAATATATCGTCAGCGTGAAACTAAGAATGCCGTTTCATGAAACCTCTAAAGAGATCTAGCCAGCAAGGTCGTGCAAACCTGGACAGATAGGATAACGTTCTAAATCGTCAGCATATTTTTTATGATATTTTACTTAGGAATGCTAGGAGCCACTGCTTATAGGAGACGAGAGCGGCAAACAGATTCCCTACTAAGAGGTCGACTTTTGGTTAAGCAGTAGCTGGGCTGACTGGAAATGAAGCGAGACAGCTATAAAATAAGATTTTACACGAAAATAACACTATAATTTATTTTACTGTTATATTTAATTTTATTTAATTTTTGTTAACGACAGGCCGTATGCAATGTTTCTTTTTTTTAGTTTCTCTTCAAACTACACGGTGTCGATTGCCGACGTCCTGGGATCACCAGTTCAAGCTAAATATGGGACGCAACCGTGGTACTACAGCCACGTTTCTATTTAAATTCGCCTTAAACCCATGATAATTACACCCGGAATGTTAGATGCCATGCATGAATAATACGTGAGGTAAATTCTACTCTCGTTCAGCGAACAAACATCCTTTGTGGCATGGTCCGCCCTCGTATATTGGCAGCACTAATGTAAAGGCCGGCTTTGTCCAATTTCTGCAACATTCGGAAACATTTTCAAGGGTACAGAGATTCACCTTGAACAATACAATTGTCAGTACATGATCTATACGCAGTGGATATCATTTTTTATAAGCATCCGTAGAACATGCTCGTCCATGCGTTATTTCGCTGTCGTGATCCAACTGCCGCAAGCACATTTTCAAGCACAGTATGCTACGGAAAGCTGAGAAGTTTCGCAGGTTGCCCCTTAGGATCAACGAAAACCGCGTAATGCTCCTGTCTCTCTCTCTCTCTCTCTCACACTTGTGCCTTGCAACTTGCTAGAATGTACCATAGGCAAACGATATATGAGAACGCGGATACTCAGGGGCGTATCTCTGATGCGCGGTCACCGCGTGAGCTTTCGTGAACGCAGAAACCACAACTTAGGCTACGCCTCATCAGAGTGCACACACGAGGCATCATCCAGACCCCCTCATGTATTCGTTCAATTGTACGTACAATGTTTAATGTATATATTCCCACAAGATATTAGGGTGACGATATATACGCCAATGACAGAACAAAATCAATTGCTTCGTCAGGACGCACCTTGCAGATCGAAAAGTGGTGGTCGTTCTCTCTAGCTCTTACCCTGTTGGTTGGACAATGTGCTGTTTTACACTTTGGACACGCTAAGCTCGAACAAGCGTACAGTCTTTCTTGGTAGACACATTCTTCGCAAGCACTGAACGATAAAGGCTCTACGGGTTATCACGTCCACAAATTTAACGCTCTTGGAGCACGTTTCAAACGTTTTCTTTGAGCCACACACAGACAAAACTGACTAGTTAGATAATTCTGCTTATAAGATTCTGCACTACACAAAACATTTCGAATGATACGTGATACCTCTGTTGCCATAGGATTCTCCTAGAAAAGCCTGGACTAAGAAAAGACATGCATTAGCTCGCAAAATTATACAAAATGTTTTGCAGGAAAGTAGCTTAGCAATTCAGCATGAAGAATTTGACCGGCCGTATGGTCAATATTTGGAAGCTTTTGGAGGACGCGGATTTCAAGATACTGAAAACTTAATGAGACTTAAGATACTTAATTAAAACATTTACACAAAGCGAACCTAATATCTGATTAGCGTTTAGAGCCTCCAAAGGATTATTTAGTAACCTTTTTCCATGGAGGGTAGCGCGCAGTCTACACGGCACCTATGTGTAAATCTTAATTCGTACCGTTTAAATAAAATGATGTTCTATTCTATTCTAAAAATAATAGTAACCTTAATAGAGAAGGATTAGAATTCAGTAGATCCGCCAAACGCGCAAAACTCCCAGAATGGCCGTTATGCCATTCACACCTAAACCCACTGAAAGCTTATTAAGTAACGGAAAAGCAAGCGCCAGATGAAGTATCCGTCTCCATATAGGTTCAAGCAAAATACGTGCTCTAGAACGTTATGACCTCACGCACGGCGAATGTCTCTTATCTGCATTATAGCTCAAGTCAGGAAGTTCTATCGGTTAATGGGCTCCACTCTATAAGCAGACGCTGGTGGAAATAAAGCGCATGTTCGTTGCAAAGGTCGTTTGCTATTGTTATGATTTGCAATACGGTAATTCCGATTCTGCTAAACGCATCTCAATGCAACGGCGCTGTGTTGCTTTCTGAGTGAAAACCAATTTGCATCCATTTGCGCCCAAAAAAACCCATTTGCGAGGAATTATGCTTTTTCTCCACCACGAAGGGCTGAAAGTGAAGATGCGTTGCCTATGAGCTTCAACTGTGCGCGTTGATATTAGAATGCGGTGTTTGATTGCTTCTTTTGTCGTTGAGGGCTCAACCATAGACGGGTCGGGCCTTTTACGGTAATAAGCTAATTAATATGTTATTAAATAAATAAAACTAATGATACAATCATTGCTCTCGTAGATTGTAAAACACATTTGGCATTCAACAATATCGCACGCATATGGTACTGTGACGTAATTTTGGTGCTTTGGCTATATATGTATGGGTGCTGCACAAGAAAAAAGCAACCTCATGCTATGAGTTCTATGCTGTGTGCCTGGTGAGACTGGAAGACGTGGACGGGTATGAGCTTCTGCAGAGCAACGAAATGATGCAGTGAAAAATGTACTTCCGGGAGACGCGTCATTCTCCACTATGATAGTGCCCGCCTGTATACCTCTCTGGCGATCTGCCGCAAAGCGCTGGATTCTGCATGGGGTGTCTTACTTCGCCCACGTTATAGGCCCCATTTTACCGCATTACATTGTTATCTGTTCGGTTCACTTTACAATTCTTCGCGAGGAGAATACATCGACGACTACTACTATTGACTAAAGCGACACCGTAATTAATACAATTAATTTTGGAACTTGTTATGTTCTATGTTATAATTCAATGGAACCCTCTGATCACCACTATTATCATGCGGCTTAAATGCACCTCAAGCTGGCTACAGAAATAGCCTTGGTGAAGGCTAAAAAAGCCTTTTTCATTACTTTAGCGCTGTGAACATCATTGTCTGATTATCATTTATCATTACTTTGTTTGATCTCTGAAAAGAGCACATGCACGTACGGAATGTATACGAAATACGTATATTTATACGACTCGGAGTTTATCGTCCATGAGGTCCACACCACCCAAATTAGCTATCTGGAGCTGTGAATAGAATATATACCTCTCAACCCTCTGGCGGATAGACGTCTTCGTTTGCCGGCGCTGCACCGGGGTAGCTAAAAAACTACTTATTCACCCACAGCGAATTCCAACATTCGCCGGTCTACTCACTGTGGTAGGCACAGGTAACGACCTTCTATTTAGAGTGGCGCTTGGCCGCTTCTCTAAGCCGCCGCTATACTACTGTTTCTTTTGCCTGGGCAGCAGTCCAAGTTTCGTTTTTCGACCTTCAGAAAACACGAGAGCTAAAGCCAACGAAGCCATAAAGCTCAATCAACAGTTTTAAAGCATTAATTCAGAGGCTGCCACATGTATATGTTATGTAGAGTACTGCTAAGCTTGAGGCACTAAACAATATAGAGTCGTTTTCCCTTTAGCGGTAGAAAATTGGTGTCATGCTTGTCGCTGTTAACAAAACCAGTAGCAAAAACTAAATATTCACTTGTTTTCTGACGAATTTCAATGTAGGACCGGCATTCGACGCATTTTAGTATCCTCAAAGTCAACAGAGATTTCAGACAGTAACTCGTCGAGCTACAAAAAAACACTACTATTAATAATTATGTTTAATAAGCGACGACTGCCGTGAGATAATTAAAAACGTATATATATATATATATATATATATATAATATATATATACCATTTAGTTAAATAACTTATTTATGTTAGAGCTTCGGACCAATTGTCTGCGCAAATATGTGGTCGCGGGTTTTCTAACCCGGGATAAGCCCAGTTCAGTTTAACAAAGTGCACCGAGCAGACGCTGCATTTTCCTCGTTGAATGTTGAACGACAGCATATACTGCAGGAATCCGAATGCTCTCGAGTCTTTCGACGATGAGTTAAAGCTTCTACCTATGCGCTAAATCAATTGAGTGATTACAGTTTGCGTTCCAGACAAGCATGCGGCCGCCCTTAAAGGGGTGTCAGAGTCAGACCGTCAAGGAGGTCTTTTTTTCATTATTTCTGGATAGACACACGGAAAGCCAGTAGATTCAATGCGCGACTAAAGGTGTCATTTACGGTGGAGTGACGTGCTCGTCGGCCTGCACTCAAGACGCATGACAGGCCATGGATGAGCCAACCGCGTTCACAAAATCACCATAACGACATAGGCGTGGCACGACTAGGTCAGCACAAGCGCGTCGCCTTGTTGTCCGAGCCAGCCCCAGCCTCTTGACTATTAACAGCTCGAAGTGTGGCTCTATCAGCAACGGAAGGTGCTCTATTAATCAGGCTTGCTAGTCGCTGTTCTTGTAGGGGGCTGCCCAACTGCCCTGGTTAGCCCTATCATCGGGAGGAGAATTAAATAACGACGACAATCCGTCGGTTAGCCTCTGAATTCAGCGTTTTAAGCATCCCATCTATCACACTCCAATAATGTTGCCTTAGCCCTGTCGACCGCCTGGGCCAATGACGAGACGATTGCGGGTCTCGGCCATCATGACCGCTTCGCCTAAGCGACTGGGAGCACTACCTGATCTCTTGCCACAGTGGTTAGCCTAACATTTATGTATGTTTTCTAAAATGTTTTGAAGATTGTATTTAAACCGTCACAAGATACGACATCTGAAAAGCAGCACCATTCAATTTAGTTAGAAACTTCGTTTGATTGTAAACACGTACCGAGCAGATGGCTTACTGGCAAAGTCTTTGCCTCGCATTCGGAAAGGATTGGGTTCGAGACCCAGACCCGGCCCACTCTTACTTTGGTTGCATGTTTTCAATTTAGACAAGGGAAATGCCGGAGTGGATTAAAAAAGAGCCTGAAATGAAAAAACCGTACACGGCATTAGCCTTCCAAAAAAACATAAACGACACATCCAAATTGCTGCTCTCAATTGATAGTAAATAAGAAATTCTTCCTTATTAAGAAATAGAAAAATTGATTGTAAACAGTGCAAAAGGGCGAGTTTGGGGGAGCTGTTCGACATCGTAATTGCCACTATACTAAAAACAAGTCGTTTCTAGGCAACAGGCGCCTTAATGCCAAAAAGCGTAGGCAATTGTTGGAAGAGGCTAATAATAAAGAACAGAGTAGCAAAATAATGAATCGCCGATATTTTCTCGGAGTCTACTATACTAGATGAACATTCGAGTATGTAAGTTATAAGAGATCTAGTGTGCACACGATGAAATCTAGAAATTATTATGGGAAACGCGTCGGGATCGTCTGGTTCAATGAGGCTCCTTCGGGTTGCCCAAATAAGAACAGAAATCTTCCTTATGCATTCTAATTCTGTTCTTTCCCTTTAAATGTATGATCTGGGTCTACCAAAGCTCATTTGCATGCTACGCATCTTACAGATTTTCGAAACAGCTAGAAGCATATGACAGGACAAAGGCAAGGCGCGTATGGGCATTCTGTTGAAAATGAGCATGCTCAATTTCAACATAATGAATTCTGCCAGGAAAGCAGGGACTCTTCGGTAACAGCAAGGTAGGAAGCTGTGCTTTCCTCATGGCCGCTATACGTAGACTATGAGCGCTGATATGTGAATCGCTTACATCTAGCGCGTACACGGCGGCCGTTGGCAGGCATAGACTCGATCTTTACAGCTGCACCTGACAGATCGGCCAGGTCAAACGCTGAGCCATTGCAAAGAAAAGACCTATAAAGGCTACGGGCGGGCTACGATCAAATTGGAACGCAGGGGTTTCGGAATCACCGTGGATAATAAACTAGATGGCGTATGCAGCTACAGCGAATTGCTTGTGAGGTTGACTGAGTGCGTTTCGGTGCCACATAGCCTGATTGAGCATCAGAAAACGCAGAAACATAAAACGCTTTCAGGAAATGCCCGAAGATGGCAAATACACTTCGTATATACAAGAATACTCGTTTTGCCGTTAAACCGTATTCGGGTTTGCAAGTTTTGCAAACTCGTTCATTCGGAAACGGGTCGCATAAACGACATGTTGCACTAGCACAGAGTACCTCAGGCATAATGCAATTGTTTTGTGTAAGTGTGATAAGTGACACCATTCGGTTGAACCACATGCGACTAAGCTCCATGCCCTCTAATTGAACGACAGACAACTGGCTTAATAGTTTATCCTCAATACAGCTCACAACTGACTGCTTTTGCATTCCCGGCAGCGTTTTCAAAGACGAGGATCCAATGTTGTCTCTAGTCCAACATCAGCACCAAGCAGCGTCACCTTTAGATGCATTTACTTCTCAAGAAACGCATGTGGACTTTCGTACTTTCTGTTCAACGACCTGGGCGAATATGTGTCGATGGTTCATTTACCAGAAGATTTGTATTTCACCTCCGAGCGATTTAAGAAGTGAGCCGAGCATGTAACAGTTTAGATGAGCAAGGTCAGAACTAGTTGTGGCAGCGTGGTCTAGGGGACTAATGCGCTAGTCATGGTTGTCATCTGCCGGGGTGTCGCCGGATCGATTCCTGTTGTTGATCGAATTTTCTTTGAGTGAGGCTCATTAAGAATAGATAATAGCCATACCGCTGAGAGTCAGCGGCCATGCTGCCGCAAGGGCTGTTGGAAAAACTCTATATATATCTCAATATGTCTGGCCCTCGGTGCATCGAAGATATGCCTCACGATGAGTTCTAAGCCCGTAGGGGACGGAGGATGGTCTTGAATTAAGAACAACCCTTAAAAATGTTTAATTCCAGAACTATGTATGGGGTGTGTGGTGAAATATTTCATGAGACTCCCAGCAGCTTGGGCCCCGCACATATGTGTGCGTGCGAGCATTGTTCATATCAAGCTGCGCGTAGTACGTCGCACTGTTAATTAGTCTTTATTTCGCAGAACCCTATCGTGCGCCATGCGGATCCAATCCCGTCTAACACGCAGCATAGAATGATTAGCGTGAGGGCCCGCTTTCGCAACGGCGTAGAGCCTATTGCTCGCTTTGACCATGATCTTGTGCAGGTCACGCTGCTCTCTCATTGCTCACATTACAATCACATCGTTCTCATCGTTGGTAATCAGTGTTTTTCACAAAAGGATGCTTTCTACATTTCAAAACGCGGGTGTGTTTTGGCGGCTCACCATGCCATTTTCGGTGAGCTTCTGCGACACCCATATATCGGCACGTTTCATGCAGCTACGACTAGGTAGATAGATACCAGTGAAGAGATCCATAAAGTGCGTTCAATATGAGCTCTATCTCGTCAGCTGACAGATGTGTATTACAAGTTACGAGAAAACACGTTTTTACGTGGGCGAGGAATCGAGAAAGCACGTTTATGCTACTTAAGTTCTCCGCTCGGTATGCCACTATGTGCATAGTATGCTTATAGAACAACGACACAGATAGCATCTTATAATCAAGCGATCTCCCGTTCGAGCTAGGAGAGGGAAATCGAGCAGCTAGTGCGATACAGGTTACATAAGTCACCGCCGCGGCGGCACATACATCTCGCGTTTCGGCTGCGCTTTATGTGCCGCCGCTGCATCCTACTGTACGGCAGCGCATACGGTAAAACTCATGCATGCCGGGACGATGCAAGGTAACGGCACGGACGCAAAGGTCTCTCCCTCCAGTCTCGTTCAACATAGGGGATGGTGTGAAATTCCGGACATATCTTGTTATATTTAGACAGTATTGCTGGCGGAATTCCAGCAAAGCGTTTTTGGTTGGAAGCTGAAAACGTTGCGGCCAGCTCAGCGATATGCGAAACGGACGCGCAAGCATATACACGCATACGTTCTGGACGTTTGCTCAAAGACTCGGTGCTCGCTTGAAAAACTCTGGTTTCACTTTATCGAGCAGCTGCCGAAGTGCTGTGCACTGTGAGCTGTCCCGCGTAGGTTGGAT
>QVRM01004308.1:0-231963 GCA_003439945.1 Dermanyssus gallinae | reverse complement strand
TTCGTTGTTTTTAACGCGGGTCTTCCTAAATTCATTATCGGTACACTCTCATGATAAGGGGATCGTCCTAGATTAAGCAATCCTTACAATAGTAAGCTATCGTTTTGCTTCTAAGGTATACTAGAGCAATGAATAGACTTTATTATTATTGCAGCAGCATTAACAATTATCTTTATTCGGGTGAAGAAGTATTAGAAGGGATCATTAACTCCAGGAAAAAGGGGGTAAAAATCGAACAATTACCGGTATCGATTAGCAAGATATAACACGAGCCGCCATGGCGCCACAGGTGAGTGCGAGCACAGAGAAAAGGTTTTCCCAATTAAAGCTTCTTGCTAACGCGTTCTGGGCTTCCGTATATATATATATATATATATATATATATATTATAGTACAAATATATAAAAAAAAAATATATATATATATATATATATATACTATATATTATATATAGTGATATTCACAACTATTGTGATGAGATGGATACACAAATATGAAAAATGCACACTTGCTCACGAATATATATTATATATATATATATATATGCGTGAGTAAGTGTGCATTTTTCAATTTGTGGATCCATTCATCACAATAGTTGTGAATATCACTATATAATATAATATCTATATATATATATACCCAATGACCGTGAAGGAAGCCACTAGTTGTGTCTGAGTATAGTTTATAATTTACCAACTTGGGTTGTTAATAAACCAAATAATAATATATATATATATATATATATACATATATATATATATATATATATATATATATATATAAAGTGATATGCACAAATACTTTGGGATGAGAGGATACAACAAATTGAAAAATGCACACTTACTCACGAATATATATATATATATATATATATATATATTCGTATGTATGTGTGCATTTTCAATTTGTGTATCCTCTCATCGCAATAGTTGTGAATAGCACTACTGTATGTATGTAAACCGTGTGCATTTCGCCTCTATTCGCGATCAGGTGATCCCGACAATGCTGATCCATCAGTATCCTTTGTTAACTGTAAATCTACTCAGCTCTGGTTGGCTCGGGGAGTACACTACTCCTACTATGACTACTACTACTGTGGATGACAACATTTTTAAAATAATCAATGTGATTTATTTTTTAGCTATTATAAGGCACACGCGTTGGTGCTCTACCAGTGGGGAAGCAGCCGGTTCGTTTCCGCCAAATTAGGAACGATTTTTTCCTGCCCCGCTTGGCTCTGCAACATACATACTACTCAAGCACGTTTGACCTTTCGATTCATGATATTGCAGGAAAAGCGGATCACGGCCACCCACGGCCTTCTCGCCCGCTCTTCAGCGCCAGAGAAGCGATCTTCCCCGCCAGGAGCTGCTCACCCAACTCTGCTGTGGCCAATTAGCTGTTTCGTCTTGCTTTCAACTGTAGAGACCAGAGCAAATGGTGTGTTTTTCGTCATCGACCCTCACATTTGACACTTAGTATGTATTCGGGGGAGGGACGGTGTCTTCCCAATCGTACTAAGGTATGCTTTAGAGTATCGGTGGCATTCGACAAGCTCCTGAGTCCGGTGGTATCTCCACTCACCAAGACTTGTTGTTGTTGTTGTTGGCTCATCGAACCGAAAGATCTGTAATTAGCTGTCCGGTCCATCGTGCGACCTTTCTTCTATCACCTGCCTCCGCCTAGACTTGTAATCATTATAACTATTAATACCTACTACTACTACTACTACTAAAAGTAATAATGACTACTACTACTACTACTATTACTACCACTAATTCTACTACTCCTATATAGCTGGCCGTGTCCGCTACCTGCCTACAATGGACAATGGGCCAGCGGCTATGTGGCTTTGGGTATGTATTCGAGGAGTCGTTTTGTGCTCGACACGCTCACGAGGAGGATCGGCTGTGACCGATGATACAATGGCCAACGCGCGTGTTCGTTGGCTGGTAGCTGCTCGATCTTTTGGTAGCCCGGCTAAAGCGGGCGACGATATGACGCTGACGCTGGTCGTCGTACGGCGACGTCAAACGACAACTTCCTCATCAGTGGCAATCAGATCCAATCGAACGGGTCGTCCACGACAACAGCAACGACGACCACGACACCGACGACGACGACAACATTAGGGATTCACCCTCTACATCATCGGCATCACCACCACCACCAACAGCAACAGCAGCAGCAGCAGTAGGAGCAGCATACACCACCATCACCATGAGATCCACCACTACCAACAGCATTAACAACAACATCATCAGTATTTTCATTATCAGCACCCTCATCATTCGCAGCAGCAGCAACAACAGCAGCAGCAGCAGCAGCCTGCCTCATTTATCCCCCTCCGATAGCCACAGTCCAGCTCTCTCATAGCACTGTTGTTTCGAGCCGTCTAGCCAGGCTGACGTACGTAGATAGAGCAAGTGTGAGAAAGTGAGAAAAGGCTAGCAGCCTATAGGAGGCCCCGCCATCTTTCGTTGGGCAGCAGCGCATTTATGACCATAATGATGATGTCTCTCTGTATGTATGTATATCATGTATATATATATATATATATTATATAATATATATATATATATAATATATATATATATATATATATTATTTATATATATATATATATATATATCTCTATATATATATATATATATATATCTAGATATTATATATAATATTATAATATAATATATATCTATATACATGTGTATCCCTTAGTGTATCTCGGTCCGTATGGGCCGGTCCGTCAATCGCCGATCGTTGTTATTGCCCGGCACAGCCAGACGGCTCCGCGCTGATTCCACTACAGCTCTCACAATGTGAAGCTGTGACTGTAGCGGGGGACACGGCCCTCGAGGGAGTAAATCCCATTACGACATTGTTGACGTGGCTCGACAATGGCGACTTACGGCACGAGGAATGGTGAGCGTCAGTTGCAGTGTGGTGCCACACTTCGATCCGCTTCAATGCACTGTTCTTGCTCTTTCTGTCTATTCTGTTTCGCCTCTGGCTCCTTCGTCCACGCCTACTCCTAGGCCACTGTCACTGTCAACTAGTAACCCTCTCAGCTTTCATACATATGTACTCGTATACGGTCTCCGTTGAGGTGGGTTTTGCTTAACGAGTTGCTGGGTTTGCTACTGCTGCTACTGCCTTTACTGTGCCAGTTGCTGCTGATGTTGACATATTTATTTCTATTACACGTACCTTCATTATGTACTTAAAACTTTAATTTAAACCTGCATAAACTTTACATTCAATTTATAGACTTTGTTGAACCTTCATGAACTTTATGTAACCTTCATTATGAACAACAACTCACTAACGCATCGGCAGTAGATCGCAGGATATCTTTTGAACATAGTAGAGTCGCAAAGTGTGGGCGTGATCTTTACCACACCGTCCAGCCAACGATTGCTGTGGCCTTCTGTCGCTGCTAGTTTTTGCTATTGCCCTATTAATGCTGGCATTGCTGCTTTATTGGTTATTGTTGTTGGTCGATTACACTACAGATGTGTCAATCTTATACTATCTCCAACGAGGGTCCCAAACTTCCTTTTGTGGAACTGTGTGAACTTTTGTGGCGAGAATTCTGAACTTCCAACCGAAAATATGTTTTCTTAAATTCAATACACTCGTTATACTGTGGAATACGCTAACCGACGTATAAACGGCACTTTTTACTCTCTTTGATGATCGGCGACAGCATCGAGTAATCGTTGCAGAAACCTTTTCTACCGTATGCCCTATCGTTCTGATGATTCGCTAGAGGCGCCTCAGCTATTGAACAGGAGTCTGATTTGAGCCGATGACTCATATTTAGGTCTCAATGTTTAACGAGATGAGCACAATTGACCACGGGGCGCGTTCTTCCCCTCATCTTCTCGGGGTACTGGCTACAAGAACTCCTCTTTCGTCCTCTTCGGTTATGTGAATTCGAAGACTTCTTTCGTTGTCCGCTGTTTCCAAGGCAGTGAGGGCAATTTGGAAGAGAAGAATTGGAAAGGGGTTGCAGACGTTGTGTCGTTATTGATTACTAGACTCTACGCAATAATAATCATAATAATACCAATTGAGGAAGCGTGTCAAGAATCAATCTCGCGTTGCCGCGCTGAACTTTTAAGCCGATGCGCTGCCTTATGAACGCTGTAGATTGTTTGTCCACATTTGACTCTTCGATGATGTGATCGATTGTCCGCGTTACGGCCATGGCGTCCTGCCCCGCACGTTCAATGCCTCAATGATGAATTGGCAGATAGTGTGCTTGTTCCCTAAGTCTTTGTAGTGACGAGTTTGGAACCCTCTCAGCTTTGAGTGCAACGCCGCCCACCGTGCTGAAAATTGCCGTATAGCCCGCCGCATAAGTGTTTCGAATATATCCCAGATTGTAAACTCTGCGACCTATTCAAATTGGTCCCAGATTCGACCCCTGGGCCATAGGGCCCTGATTCCTTGGGCCATGGGGGAATTCTTGGCAATTAAAGCAAGAATTTCCCCATGACCTAAGGGATCAGGATCATAGCGTCTAGCCTTATGTTTTCTTCTTTGCACAGATGTGTCGTCTCGTTGCGCACGGCAAGGCTCGCCTGTCTGAAGACTCAAAAAGCACACGGCATTGTGACGAGCCTACTTCATGGGTGCCGCTACCTCCGCACATCGCACCAAGACCGAATCACACTGTTGGAGGTTTGCGGGTATTTTGAAGACACTCCTTGCTCTGAAGAAGTACCTAACCTTTTATACATCAAGCGAGACACAATGGCGCAGCAAGAGAGTGCATCCGCGAGAGACGAAACGCCATACGACGGACGAGGCCAGCTGCTGCCTCTGGAAAGACTGCGGGGCCGAGGAGATCGTCGCGACAGATCTGGGCGTCTGGGAGCGTGTCGGTGAAAGTAGCGCCTTGTAGTTCAGTGCCCGTCATCCTTTGGTGAAACAATTTGCATTTATTGGCATTTATCTTCAGTCCTGTTGAGACAGCTGATTTTTTCCGTATAGTTTGGAGATCCGACCATTACATCCGCGTCAGGGTCGGCCAAGGTGAGGTCGTCTAGGTATAATACGGCGAGTCTACTCTTCAGCCGGAAAAAATCGGCTGGAGGAGCAAGGTGAAAAACAGCGATACAGCCGGGATCTACTTGTTAGGCAGCCGCACTCCGATGTGATGAATCTGTCTCCAAAACAAAGCGGCGTAGGTCTCGCACACAAGAAGTGGGCGACGTTGTATAGCTCAGACGCGTGCTCGCGGATCTGAAGAAGCATCGGGCCTCGGAAGTGAGAGTTCAAGGCGTTCTTAAAGCCAACAGCGATGTACCTAGGCGGCATCTGGAAAAAGCCACGCGTAGCATAGACGGCAGCCTCGGCTCCTGAATTTGTGCCATATATCAACTGACGAGGTCGTAAGCTGTTGTCCAAGTTGGCGTTGGATACGCCAGAGGACAATTTTTATTGCCAAACGCCTGAAGAAGGATCTTATCGCGATGGGTCTCGAGCCACCCGTCCGTTTTGTCTGGGCGACAATTCATGCTCGGAACAGCGCGACCCGCATGTTTTCAGGCACTCTCACCGAAATTATAATGTTGCAGATCTTCGCTAGAACACAGAGGACACGCAGTCAAAGGACTGACAAGAACTCAGTGACCGTGCCGATATGGGCGGGCGTTATGCCATCTGAACCCCCAGCTAGAACATAAATTTGTCAGCGGGTGCATGCCGAAGTAAAAGTGTTCTCGGACAAAGGCCGATCTCTAAGGCTGCCGTTGGGATGGGGCAAGAGGATTGTCGTTGTCAAACAACATTGTCGAACATCTCCTCGAGTGCTCCAACTGCGTCCTGCGACACCAGCTTAGTGTCCAAAGGATAATACCCCAACGGCGCCGTACGCCAGCAAACACCCTTACGCGGCGCTCGGCGGCTGATGCAACAGACTTGTCGGTAGGACTGCGACATATAACTGGGTATAATATTATATTATTACCGGCCGGCATCGGTATAGATGCGTCAAATGCCGCGAGGCTCTCCTTGATTAGGCCAATCGTGCCACCCTTGCGGGCATCCAAGTGTAAGATCTTGAAGCTGAAGAGAAGAAGCTGAGTTCGAGTTTCCGAAGAAGCTGAGCTACACCCTTCAGTACCTCGAGAAGTTTGTCGGCGAGAGCGAAACATGTCTATGACTGAACATCACCAGAGGGCATGCCCAGGATGTCGCTGTTTGATGCTCACTTGTTGGAGTCAACTCCTTTACAACTGCATTAAAGAAATCACAAAGTTTTCTCTAACAGAGGATTCTTATAGTGAACCTAATCGGGCCCTGAGCTCTTTCTCAGCGGGAGTGATCGTAGAACCTGGCATACCTCTTCTACTCCAAAAGGCAGATTAATGGTGGATTACTCCAGTGTAAGCGGATACTGTATAGTTGGGGATACTGCCGCAACGTTACGATTGAATAAGAGACCAGTTAGATGGCTCTCTACCTGTTTGTCACTGAGCGGGTTCGCCGCCCAGCGAGGTCGCGCCGCTATAAGCTGAGGGCTCTCGTTCTGCTTATTCGAACAGTCGTCGTTCCTCTCGCCTCGCGAGTTCCCTTTTATGATCATAGCAGAGTCTTAAGTAGGCCGTTCTACGCTCAAAGTGGTTCCGCCTGGTTTTTAGTGGTGACGATGCTCTCGCTCTTCAATGTGGGAGAGGTAGCAGGCTTGTAAAAGTCACGAACGTGATCTCTTCTGCCATAACCTTTTTCACTTTATTGCACTTCTCGTCGTGCTCTGTAGCAATAATAATAATAATAATACACCGTTATAAGTAAATATATGCAAAACTAGGACAAGTTTGCCAAATTTGGAAAGAATCCCGACTGTAACATGATGGCGGCCAAGGGTCATCCAATTGTAGGCTATAGGTAATTATTTGGTTTCAGATGCAACAGTATCCTTTATCGTTTGCACTAGCTTCAGCGTACCGTGCGTAGGATCGGTCATAAATGCCCGAAGATGGAAGAGCGACGTAAATAAACAACGACTGATCAGCAGTCTTGAGTTTTACTTCGAATAGGACTGATGTGTTCATGCAGGACTTTACATCTTGAAGTTGCATTCTCAACGTTTCTGTGCGACGTACGTATGACCAGCCGCCGTTCCAACCTGTATCGTTGTGGAAGCAGTGCAGAACTAAACTCGACAGGGGACTCCGTTTTCGCTGGCTGGGGCAACTGCAAAACGGCGCGCATAGGTAATCAACGGTTTTCAGGCGCTTATTTGCTTTATTTATTTATTTGCTTTCATAAATTTAACAAAACTGGAATTGTTTCTTTTCGATGATGGTGACGTGACAATAATGATGACGATGACTATTTCTATTGCTGATATTTATATGGTCAAGTTAATAATCGTTATATCCTAATCAAGCTCGCAATAGGTAACATCAGAACTTAAACGCAAACTTCTTCACAATTCCAATCCGTCTACCATCTTGCCTTCTAATGGATACAGGCGTGCTGTTATAATTCTTTATTTCATACTGTACATATCCTAACTAAGCAGTACAAGACAGAACGTTGTGTGACGAAGAAACGAAATATTAAGAGCACAATCAAAGCATCACGCACATTGAAGTTAGCAACTAGAGTAGAGACAGCAGAACCGGTAACAACAGGAACGAGCATGTATTCCTTACAACAGCAATAAAAACAACAACAGCAACAACAACACTAGCTCGCAACAACCGCAGCAGAAGCAGCGGTAGAAGCAAGAGCAGCAACAGCAACAACAACAACAACAACAACAACAACCGCAACAACAACAGTGAGAACGGCAAGTGCCTTCAGGAAGTAAAGGGAAACTTCGCTCGCTATCTAGTGTAGGAGACGTCGTCGAAGTGCGTCGATACCCATTGCCGACTGGTTATTTGTGTTCTTCTACGCGGCTCGGACTCTAACGAGATGGTGGTGGCGGCACCTGCGTGCCATCCGCTAACGGATCCGTTCCGATCGAGCATTGTGCCGCGGCCACCTCGCGGCCATGCGCGCGCCCATAGACACATACTCACACATAAAGATACTCACTCGCATACATTCACGTACGGATGACAGCCGAGGCAGGCCCAAGGCTACTCAGGCCTTCATTCATACATTGCTTCATTCATACATTGCTTCCCTTCTTCGTACAGGCTTGATCGTCTCGGCGTACGAGGCTGAGAACAACGTACTTTGTTTGATACGACACAGCCTCATTCATGCCCGGCCACCACTCATCATGCTTCTTCGTCGTTCGGACTCGACGAACAACTCGACATGACTTAGGAAGAACTACGTTCTGCTTTCCATTGCCTTACATATGCATACTACTTTCTCTATCTTCGTATTGTTATTGTCGTTGTTGTTGTTGTTGTTGTTGTTGTTGTCGCTGCCGTTGTTTTTATATCAGACTCTGAGAAACCAATCAGGGGAACTGCAGAGTCTAAATAAGTGTGAATGTGGTCGTGTATTTAAAAGCGATGCCAGTGCATGCGAGTGAGTGAATGAGTGTACGGGAAAGAGATAGAGATAGAGAGAGAAGAGAGAGAGTGTGTATGTGAACACGGTGTTTGTATATCTGCATGGCTGTGTATCTCATTTTTGGGTATCTCGTTGTTGTCTTTTATCTTCGCTTCCGATCAATGTATATGTGCTTTGGATGTCTCTCGACATCTATTTATCTGGCGGCCGCAGAAGACGCAAACGCTTGCAGACGGAGTGCTTCTGCTGCTGCTGTTGCCGTTGCTCTCGTGCGAAGTTTCTCTATATCCGATCAGGTGATAGACATATATATATATATATATATATATAAATATATATATGTGCGTGTTGTTTGTTTTTGTCTTGGCCCTTCAAAGAGGTTTGCATCCAAGCAACAAGTTCACAGCATCTTGGCACCGGGAACTTGTGCCGCTAAGCCGGCATTACACATGTTTAGGGCAGGATGTGTGACGTGATTCCATCCGTCAGCCCAGTCCGAAGCGCTTAATAAACGAGTGGGGATGCGAGTTGTTGTTGTTGATGTTGTTGCTGCTGCTGCTGCTGCGGATGGGTTGTCGGAGGTCTGCAGAAGCCAATAGTAGCCGGAGTGACAGCGAGAGTCCTTTTTGTCGGCGATCGGTGGTAGTTCATGAACTCAACCGTGCCAATTGAACGACGACAAAGCCGCCGATGAAGATAGCAATGAAGCAGGTGAAGACAACACGCAGACGTTGCTGATGTCGACTGATGCTGCAACAGTGGAGTGCTACCGGTTGTCCGACCAGGCTCACCTGTCTCTGTTGGTAGAGTGGCGGCAAAAAAAAGCACAAAACGCTGAGGCGGCCGTTAGAGATTTGGCCGACGTCAACGCGTCAAGCATTCACTCTTGCTTGCTCTCTTGCTTGGTTGTCTCGGTTTCTCCTGTGAGCGAGCTCCTGTGATCTCAGCTAGCTAGCCAGCCAGCAAAGTAGTGAAGATAGCAGGGCTGGGTGGGGTGGAGGAGCACGGCTGGATTGGGTTTGGTGAGAGAGAGAGAGAAGAAAGAGATGTTTGTGAACGTGCGAGTACGGGAAGGCCGATTGATGAAGGGGCCGTTGCTCATCGAAGGGCGCCGCATAGAGGGCGCGGCCAAAAGACGGTGCAGAACGAGACGATCGGATCAGCAAAGTACCAGCGATGTTCGGCGACCGCTGGCGGCCCGTCCTCCTCCTCGCGTAGACGAACCTCGGTTCGCATCGACTCAATCACTGGCTCGTTCTACTCACCTTGCCTCATTTTGTTGCTGGTCGAGGAGCTACGAGTTCCTCAGCCGCAGAGAAGGAAATCGGCAAAAAAAGGAGCTCATCCAAGTTTGATTAACTGCCAAGACCGCAACGACAACAACGGCAGCGACTACAATAACAAAAACGACAACAACAACAACAACAGATACAGTAGGAACTGCTACATTAATCAACCAACATGAAGAGCACCAGGTTTGCCCCGGATGACGGATTCTAGTGCAATACGATTCAACTACTTGACAGTTTGTGTCGCCGCTTTCTGCCCCGTCTTCCCCGCAGATTGATGGATAAATTAATTCCTTCGCCTCAAATTACAAAAGACGTGTCACGCAGATAAGACTGAGCAACAAGAAGAACATTATAGCAAGCAATGTATGTAATCATGAATAAATACAATGCAGTCATCGTTACATACATTGCTTGTATTTTGTATTCAATAAATGTATGCATATATATATATATATATATATATATATATATATATATATATATATATATATCGAAATAGAGATAGAAGATAAATCAGCACAGCATACCCAACCGATGATATCGGCTTCTTACTACTACTACTACTACTAATTCTACTACGCAAGGCGAGATTAAAAGTCTTTGACAGCCATACACACAGTTGTGCCAGCAGGAGTGCAACTTGTGGCAACTTTTAGCTCATTACGCTACAGGGATGTAGTTGGCTATACAGGTTGCCTAAAGTGGGAGACGCAGTTGCTCGTAGATCGAATCGGAGACAGGTTTCTCAGGGAATAAAGATAAGCATTGTTCTCATCATCATCATCATCACCATCACAACCACCATCATCATCGTCAAAATTGCCAGCATCACAATTGTCCTCATCAGCGCCATGAATGATCATTCACATGCAGCGTATTGCTACTCAGAATGATGAGTATATTGCGGCTGATCTGAGTCCCTTCTGCAGCCGGTGCTGCAGGCTTCTGCGGATCATAATGAACTGATTGGTAGACGAGCCGGTGTTGGCTGGTGGTATTGCCGCTGTGACTGTGATTGCGGTGATGCTGGTGCTCTTGGTTGGTTGTTTGTCCTGCTGGTTGGCTGTCCTGGCCGTCCTGACCGTCCTGGAGGTGGCGGCCGTAGTACTCCTCGTCCTCGCAATGGTGATGGTGGTGGTGCTTCTGGTGACTGGTTGCTCCGACGAGATCACAAGGCAGAGCGCGTTCATATGAGCGCTATAGTGTCTGTGTATGTAACGGTGTTGGCTGCTGCCTTTGGTGCTACGGCAGAAGAAAAAAAAGACGAAGACGAAGAAGACAGCGAGAAGAAGAAGAAGAAGGACAACAACATCAACAGCAACAGCAACAACAACAACAACAACAACAACAATGAAGTATTGCTCTCCCAGACGAGAGAGCGACCGGATGCGCGCGCTAGCCAAAAACTCCTCAATGAACGTAGACGTAGAGGCGGTGCTGGTGATGATAGCCTTTCGCCTTCGAGGCCATCCTCATGCAGCACATAGTCACGATGATACATATATACGAGACATGCACACACACACACACACATATATATATATATATATATATATATATGGATGCATGCGTCTGTGTAGAGTCTATGTACTAACAAAAACGTATCAGTGATAGTGGTGGTACCAACAGCGGTAGCAATAGGCGACGAAGAAGGCGTCGTCATCGTCGCCATCATCACTGTAGTTGCAGTCGGTCTGAGGGAGCGACGGATCATGTGGTGTCCGTCTCTTCAACGGGAGTTGTCGGTGGAGCAGGAGAGGAAAGCTAGAGACAGATAGAGGGAAAGAGAGAGAGGAATAGGAAAAGCAAGAAAGATAGAGAGAGATTCGGGAAGAAAGAAGGAGACAGAGGGCCAGAGAAGGAGAGAATGGAAAGGCCTTCGAGCGTCACCAAGGTTCGAGTATGTGTCAGACTGTATGTGCATCGTTGTACAGCAGATGAATGTAACTGGCTGGACGTGTCTGTCTGTCTGTATGTATGGGCACTTCTGCGATGAGTCTGCGATGTGTTTGTGTGTCTGTGTGTGTGTGTTGGTTTGCGTTGGCAGTATTGTGCGTACGTGCTGCCAAGTACGATGATGGGGTGTGACTCTGGTAGCCGCCGTAGAGTAAATTTCACCTGCGCTACGATCCAATTCAAGGTTGTTGTCGATCCGGTTGCCGTTGTTTTTGCTGCTGCTGCTGCTGCTACCGCTGTCGCTATTGTTGTTGTCGCTGTTGTTGTTGTTGTTGTTGTTGTGGTAGTGGCTGCTGCTGCTGCCGCTGCTGCTGTTGGCGGCATGGTCGACCCAGTCGCTCTCAACCGAATGGCACCTGTCGCCACTACAACGAACCGACAAGGAGCACCGAGCAAGATGAACAACAAACAGGATGAAGGAGGACTTGCTTGCTTCTGCGACTGGCTGCCTACCTGCCTGCCTGTGCACTGCTGTACCGCTAGACGGCAGCCGCCGCCGGCGGTGAGAGCTCGCGCGAGCTCTCACTTCTGCTCTGTACACAGACTACTCGGCCTCGCACGGCTTGTGCGAAGCTCGAAAGCAGTGCCAAGCACACGATGCTCACCCAACAATCGCACGTATGCCTCACACTACGAACACTTCTGCTATTTCTAGTAGCACTGCTTCTGCGATTGCCTAATGTAATCACAATTAATGTAACGAACATTAAGGTACGCACTACATCGCACTAATTAAACTGTAGTGCGATGTGATAATAGCCCTGAACACGATAATAATAATAATAATAATAATAATAATAATAATAATAATAATAATAATAATAATAATAATAATAATAATAATAATAATAATAATAATCATAATGTATTTCAAAGCCATGCTGATTGACACCTTACAGATCTCCATCACCATCGGAGGAGAAGTGGTAATCTCTTTTATATAGTGCGAAACGCACGTCAGCCCCGTCATGAGCGCCCGGCCACATTGTCGATGAACATTTAAAGTCCAATAGTCCAGACATTGTCCCTGCGCTCATCCTTACTTGCATCTCTTTAACGTATGTCTCCGTAAGACAGAAAAATGCTGACGTATGGAGTGAAAGTTACGGATGCCGCTCTACAAAGGAAAAGGCATCCTAAATGAACCAAAAACGGTTGGAGGGAAGGAGGGAGGTCACATTTACGAGCGTCGCTCATAAGATACTGACATCCATTATTGTTACTCGTTTCGAGCGTTACTATAGGTCGATACTACCTGACAAGCAGAACAAATGTATACCCGAAAAATCTATCGACTAGGCTTTTGGGGGAACACTCATTGGGATAAATGACCGCTGGGATAATGGGATAAACGCGTGTAAAAATACCTGTGCAACATGAATCGATAAATGCCGAACGTTTAACTCAATCCGCGCGAGGTCGTCTTTTCCAAAAATGGCGAACTGAATTCTGCCTCGAGTGCAACATCCTCAAGCTTATCAGTGATAGTCATCATTACGTTAACAAACAAATCAAACGGATAATTATCTTAGTCCAAAAAATTTGGCCTCAACCGTTTCGTTATATCGCATACCAAATCGGTTTAAAAACCACGTGCATGATGCCAGGCACGTATGATTAGCACCAACATCCGGACTAAAAAATAAAGAGATTTGAATCCTAAGAAACGCTTCACTGCACTTAGTTCTGTTTTAAAACCAAATAATATGTTCTAAAGTGATAGAAATGTTACAAATACCCGATGTTCTGCCCCATGCACGTAGTCAGCGCGGCCGCAGTCTTACGAGTAGTCAAGGCCATCAACGGGATCACCTAACGGGTAGGACGTGACTAAATACTTATCAATGTATAATTCTACTATTTAGCTTGTTACACCTACTACCTACCGTACAAAATGAACCATTATTCAGAACTCGTCATTCCCACATGATTATAAATACTTTTTTGGCAACAGCGGCATTAGCTATTTTTATTAACACTACTTTCATTATTAACAGTTGTGACAACAGCCTCTAAAAAATCAATGTAAAGTGAAAGCTGTTTTCTAATATATATATATATATATATATATATATATGTCAATGGTGGTTATTCACTTACGGCACTAAACTAGCCAAAATAGATAAAGGGTATATTGGAGATAGGTAAATTTAGGTTTACACACGAACACTCGATAAAAACATCATATTATTGTCTATCTAGCTGATGGGATGATTTGGCTGGTAAGCGAGATCGGTGATAGGTCGCTTTTTGCCGTAAGCGTTTGCAGTTCCCGCATTAAGCCGTAAGCGATAGTATTCTACACTGAGGATTTTATTGCACTGAGTAGCAAAGGTTGCTATTGCTGTCAGCATAAGTTATTGTTTGTCGTAGTGCTTTCCTTACTGTTGTGTTGCTGCTGCTGCAGTTGATGTTGTTGTCTCTGCTATAGTTGTTGCTATTGTTAAAATCATTATGGTCGTTGGTGCTGCCATTGCTGTTATTGTTACTAATGTTGTTGTTATTGCTTTTGCTGTGGTGTTTCTCTTATTACTGGTACTCTTTTGCTGCTGCTGCTGTAACTGTTATTGTACTACTGCCAATGGGTAGTTTCGTAAATTTTCGTTGTCAAACGATATCATGGTTGATGTCACCGCTGCACCCTCGGTCTCTCATTTTCTCTTTCCTTTTCGCCGTGCGTCTGCCCATTATCGAGTTAGACGAGCTTAGCGACTTAGGCAAGTTGCTGGCGAATATTTAGACGTATCATTGTAATCAATGCCATCTCCATTGAGGTAGCTGCAGACGGAAAATCGGCAATACCAGCTCGCTTCTAAGAAGAGTTTCTCGAACTGACACAGCGAAAAGAACCTAGTCAAAGTAAAACAAACAGCAATAGAGAAAAAAAATAATAATACATATATATATATATATATATATATATATATATATATATATATATATATTGACGACGCGTTGCCGTAATTTCACTAGGCACTGGCCGACTAAGTTGACGATGACATTATTATGACGTCTTAGTACATGTCATCGTCGTTTTAAAGTCACAGGTCATTAACCAAAAAGCCAAAGATTACCTACGATTTTTACGTTCAGAGTTTCACCATCATTACCGCTAATACTGTCATGTACTACCAAATACTATTACTAGAGATGAGAGCATAGTAAAAGATGATGGTAACTATTGATTTTTCCTATATGATTTTCCGTTCTATATTAACGATTGAGTGTTTTCCTATAATCCGCATATGGATTTTGTTCGGAGAGTTGAATATTCTCAAAGCTGTAGTGACAATGAGACACCTGCTAAGTCCGTCTGCTGGCATATCGTATAGATCAGCTGTTGCAAGTAGGTACTGTAGATTTCACTGTGGAGCTTCGAATTTAGCAACAAGCTGCGGTGGGGCTGGAGAATAAACGTTGCGCGATTCATATATGTTTATATTTTTATATATTATTGCTGTATGTACTGCTACTGCTACTATGTACAGTTCTAAGGCACAAATTCTTCTTCGTCTGAAGACGACGCTGGTAGCCTAGCATAGCGGTCTATCATCGTACAAAGGCATCACCCACCCTTTTCAACAATAACTGCAACCCCAGCAGAATCAACGTGCTGATGTGGTCAATACATTTTTTGGTACTTTCACAGTTAGCAACAGTTGTGTCGGAAAGTTTGTCGCTTTCGATCACAAATTTCTTATGTATTCACTTTGTTTGTGGATTTAAAGCAACTATCTATATATATACATACGTTTTTCAAACATGTGATGAACAACAAAAAAACAGGCAGCTAAGACATTGTCGTGCGAAAGTGTGAATGGTAGCAGCATCTCGAAGTACTACGGTCGCCATCGGTGTTAAGCGATGGAGGTTGATTTGCGCTCGAAGGCTCTAGCCAATTCGAATGTGGGCCAACCATATTTGTGCGTTTCAAATGTTAGCTTACTGCCCCACTGCAGTCTCGTTATGGCTGTTGTCATTGTTGTTGTTGTTGCTGCTGCTGCTGCTGTTACTGTTGTGGTTGCCTCTTCTGCTGCCGATGTGAATGAAGGCCGTTGTTTCGGGTGGGTCAAATTCTTCGGGTCAGCCTCGACTGTTGCCGAAGTTGAGAAGCTTTCGCTACAGAAGCCATACGTATATATATATATATATATGTATATACATACATGTACATGTGTACGCAGACAGCTGGGCCACTAAAGTGGACGCGTGGGAACTGCCGTTCCAACATCATCAACGAACGCCGCACACACAAGAAGTGACTCTGGTTGTGCAACAGGTATTGGGCGAGTACGGTGCTTGGGGTTGGACTCGAACTTCAAAGCTGGGGGGAGGGGGGTCAGAACAGCGGCCGGGCGACGACAATAACCACAACCTTACTCTCGCCTGCATACGACAAAGTCTTCAGCCTTCGTTCCAGTGTCAGTGTCATTCTGGCTTCTTCTGCCTCTCCTTCTTCGCCTTCAACCCCCCTCCCCCCCCCAGTCTTCCCCTTCTCGAGATTTAGCTACGAATCTCCTGCTTGCAATAGTCCGTTGCCACACCCGGCGGCGTCCTATTCCATTGTACTAGCAAAAGATAAATGATGAAGAACTGGCGCGAAATCAGCAGCGAGTGAGAAGGACCTTGGCTGAAAGCAACCGCAAATCAGCACATCTAGTTAAGCACGAAAACCCCGGCTCGAAAACTGCCGCTATTTTCGTGCGCCCTCGTAGACTTAAAATTTTATTTTTACTAGATAGACTAGAGAGACTACTTTTCCACTAGAACTGCTGCCGTCGCTATTACGACGACGGCTGTCTTTTTCCTGGCGTTTCTCAGTGTTCTAAAAAATGACGGCCGCCCCAATGAAAGTATAAAATGCGCATGTTAAGACAGACTGCCGATCATCACCAGGTAACCACAGTTCTCTGTCATCATCTTCAGAGAACACCGAGTGCTGAGGGCTTTAATTTTCTTTAAAAATTTCGCAAATTTGCGCACCCGGCATGCAGAACAGCGCATCGTATTTTATATGGTACGCCACTTATAAAATAAATATAGTACAAACTCGTTGGGGTAGAGCCTTGCAGGCTTTATAATATATATGAATAATATATGCAGTCTTGCAGGCTTTATAGTATATATTAATAATAAATGCAAAGTCCATGTGTGTCCAATAACGAGAATGCGATGACGATGAGCGCAAATAGACGCTATCATGCCACGGGCATCTTAACCTATTACGAACGTCTAAGATGTGATTGCCAGAGCGTTAGCAAGTGTGGAGCCAACAATGGAGGACAATAAATTCACATAATATAACATAATTTTCATTTATTTAAAATGCACCCTGTTTAGGTATGTAAATACGAACATGATATATATATATACATCTAACAAACATGGTAAAAATTAATTATGAGCATTCTCGCTGAAGCTGTGAAAGCGACACGGATTCCGTATAATCAGGTAGGTGGTATAGGGGACATGGACCGCCACAACGACGGCATTTGCAGTCCTCCTTGGGTTCATGAAACCCAGCAGGCTGGCATAGTAGATGATGAAATCCGTGAACACTGTAGCGAGTAGTGAGGTGACGACATGGCCGGAGAAGAGTCCTTCCAGGCCTGGTTAGTCATAGCTGGTGATAGATAAAACTCTCTGAGAATAAGAGACACTTTTTGAGAATACTCATGCCGAAAGCGTTTCCAGGGCGACTGTCTGCGGCAAATTAAAGCGGTCGACGAGTTCATCAATAAATGATGTTGAACCCGCGAGCATGTATTCTAATCTGTTGCGCGAATTTGACGGAAAGGCCAAGTACTCGCTTCAAGAAATATAACATCAAAGCAATTATGTTGTTAAAAAATTAACTACGACAAGACGTGACGTGTACAACGTATATGTTTCCGTATGCAGAGGTATATTAGATGCTACTTCCTGCGGTTTTACGGTTACAAGATAAACAAACCTCATAATTTGTTTACAGTTACTATTTCGACTTTCTAGGCAGGAGATTGCGAGGTAGCACTCGTTTCCCTGCAGTCCTCCTGAGCCTTCAGGCTGGCATAAACGATAGGCAAATATATCTAATTACACGGCAAAAAATGTCAAGCAGTCGGTATGTTTGTATTTGCAATTGGTGTAACAATAGGGATGCAACGTCGATGCAATTTCGTCGTTTACCAGATGGCCTTCATATAACACGACAAGTGCTCGTATACAAAATTATGTATACGTTTAGAAGTGTTCGTTATACGTCGACTCTGTTGTTAAAGCACCACAGATCGGACGAGCCGTTATTTTCGTAGCAAACGTTGGACCTCAGTGCCTCAACGTACACTTCTTCAAGGCTTTCAACCAATGCCAGGGTCAAAGAGTTATAATGCATATATATATATATATATATATATATATATATATATATATATATATTTATGTCAGGTATTGCCACTTCTGTCTCCCCTCTTCCCTGTCCCAGTTACGAGGCTGTTCTGCTTTCATTGTTGCCGGAAATAAGTCCCCTATTATAAGCCAAAGGATATTGGCTACTATGCCGACAATACACCATCTATCGATAAATCTCCTGATGCAATTCCTATTAGCATAGCTTACACTACTATCGGTATCATATACGCCCACTAAAGGATATCTCATTTAAAGCACCGATAATGTCTCCCAAGTGGAAACTGTCGAGAAATTCATGGAGGTTTTGCCTTTAATCGAGCTATCACCGCAGTAGAAATTCCCCAAATCCCGGCTATCTATTATTACCGAGATAATGAAGTAGATATTATAACATAATTATAATGATTATAACGAACCTAACGACAGCAATAGAAAAACTGTACTTAACCGTTATAGATAACACACATAGTATGCGACAACAGCAACAACAACAGTAGCAGCAACAACAACAAAAGTCTAAATAACAGGAGCGTTTTAGACTCAGTTAGACTAATCTCACTACGATAACTTTCGAAACGTAAAAGCAAACCAATTTTGGACAAAAAAAACAATTATGAGGTGACCACGTACTCTGCTACAGTTGTTGTTGTTGTTGTTTCTGTTCCTGATGTTGATACTGTGACTAGTGCTGTAGGTGATGTCTCCGTAATGATGAACTATTACCGTATCAGACATTCAAATACGTTTCGCGTTGTTGTGTCGTCGTCGTCGTCGTGTACGATACGCGAAAATCGGACGGAATGCGGAAAATCTCATCGGAGGCTGGTCAGCGTCTTCCCACTGTCGTGGGAAGACAGAAGTCGTCGAAGGGCGAACATTGTACGTGGCGACTGAAGGCTGAAGAACCGGCAGTTTATTTCGATGGTGGCGATGCACTACTACGATCCGATCAAACTTCTGTCATATTCTTCTCCTCGTGCTTCTGCTTTTCTGTCTATCTGCTTTTGGCTCTGTGGTCGAACGGTCGGTTCTGTTGCCCTTCTGCTCAGCTTGCCCAGCTTCACCGGGCCGGTGAAGAAAAAGAAGGAAAAAGCGACGACAACCGATGGGACAGCCGCAAGTGAACGCGATAACAAGAGGAGTAGGGGGAAAAAGAAGTGCATGGCGGTGGCCACGAAGTAAAGTTGTGCATGTATACACATATTTATATATATGCAATTAGACAGGTGTATAGAATGCCAAGGATCCACACACATGCATGCACCTATACACCTGTGCTAGTGAGCTCGCCTGCACGTCCGCATGCGATAGGTTTCGGAGCAATGCAGGTAGTCACATTGGATGGACCCTCAGTTCCCCCCCCCCCCCCCAAACACAAAAACGCCTTCTTCAGCCCTTTCCGCAATCTTTGTTACCAGCTAGAGTCTGGCTACTAGCCGCTACCACTTTTTTGTCGTCTTTCTATCGTCGTATTTTTCGTAAATTGTCCTCACGTCACAAGTTGCACATTCTAGGTGGTTCCTAGCTTCAGAACTGCCGGTGTATATTTGTCGCCTACAAATAATTTAATATGAGGTGTTAACATTTACATATGCACAGAATATATATATATATATATATATATATATTGAGTGCACTCGCAGGATAAAAACACTCTTGGGTATAATTACCACTATAAAGTACAGTTACAATATGTATATATATATATATATATATATAGAGAGAGAGAGAGAGAGAGAGAGAGAGAAAGGGAGGATGTTGGGGCGTTGTTAGCAGCATAGGTCGCTGGATTATTATTGGCCCTAATATTATAATAACTCCAGATTAAATAGCGTTTTGATGACTTGATGCATAATATTAACACATTTATTGGGTCGGTTAGGAAAGCCATTTTGTGTCAGCTCCATGCCTTGAAACGCGTTAGGTAAACTACTGAGCTAAAACTATATACCCAATTACTCTTACACGATTACTTTACAATGAGCTACCTTACGGGGTATTCATCCGCACGAAAGTCTCTTAAATCCGACAGAGTTCTGTACTATCTATGCTAGGATCATGCAAAATGTGTAAAGTTTGCGGCAATCAACAACCAGCGTGTGAGGTCGGAAAAATTGATTACCAAACTTATATATATGCTTGGGCCATTGCGATAGATACCACGCCGCAGCATGTCCAGCAGGTTTAGTCAATAGGCTGAACTCGCAAGATGAGAGAAGATCTGGTGATGTGGATGGACCACTAATTGAGACTGATGTACTTGTTTATAACTTACCTAACCTGGGTGTTAATAAACCATAATAATAATTCTAACATATATATATATATATATAGGCATGATGAGAGCGACGAATAAAATTAAAACTCCTCAAATACTCGTATATTAAATTAAAAAAACACTTATCTAAATCTATTTATCTAAATCTTTCGAGCATATGCTGATATTTAGAGCATTTTACAAGCCTACAGACATTGTATATGCATTCATAGCTGAAATAAACAGCTATATTTCTGGATTGTCATCTCGGTGCGAGGATGTAGGGTACATGTTTTTGAGTAAATCAACAAAGCCGAGGCGTTTAACTAGTCACTAAACTCTGCATTTGCCGAGGCAATTACCAATATCTAGTTTGTAGTTTGCTAGTTCACTCACTTCTGTCTCAGGCGCAAACCACGGCTGACAAGGCTAGACTACGAGCTTGCGTATTCGATCCGATGAGTGGCAAGTGGCTTCAGGCCCTCCCCTCGCCGCAACTAGGTACGATGCTCGACAATAACACACACCGCATCGTGTCTGGTCTGCGGCTGGGGAGACGGTTTGTGCCGCTCATCTTTGCAACCGGTGTCGGTTCCCCGTAACAACAACAGGAAAACACGCTCTATCGTGCCGATACAGCGCCGGCCGCCACCCACGACACTATGCAATGAACGACGTCGTCTGTCGTGCACTGCATAGTGCACAGGTGCCGGCTGTGAAAGAGCCACTAGGCCTCAGCGCCAATAGTGGGTTACGATCGGACGGTAAAACTCTAACCCCTTGGGAAAGAGGTCGCCTACTTGTATGGGACGTTACCGTGTCGTGAACATTGGCCAAGAGCTACGTCGCTCGAACAAGCCAGAAAGCTGGTGCCGCTGCTTGTCTTGCGGAGGACCGCAAGTTAGCGAAATACAGAGAACTCAGTCCGCAGTTTATCGTCCAGCCAATTGCCATAGAAACTTACGTACCCATGGGTGAAGAAACGTCAACATTTTTTAAGGAGTTTGAGCAAACACTAAACGCAGTCACTAGGGATCCCCGTTGTGGAGAGTTCCTACTGCAGCGAGTATCGATCGAGCTTCAGCGGGGAAACGCGGCGTCAGTCGAAGGGTCTTTTCCCTCCGCCGAAGGGTTCCCTGAGATCCCGTATGAATAGAGATGTTCTTAATACAATTTTGATTAAATAAAACTTGTACTGGAGGAAAGCTTGATGAAACGGGCGGAAAGACGATCATGTAAAAATACAGGAGAGACTCAACAGAGTGTCATTCACTCACTTGTAGTGGGCCATAAAGCCATATTCTGGTCGCGTCTAATAATACGCATCTAAAGCAGTTATCCTAAGGGTAAGACCGCAATGCAAGTATCTTCGCTTTCAATAAGTACCCGACTACAGCAACTACTAAACTTACATAAAATTATTCGATCAGGCGTTGCCTTTTCTATCTGTCTCAGCCGCGAGACCTGACTATTCTTAGTCACGTATACTTGAACACAGGCCACCTTGGGCACCATCAGGCATCATTAAACGTAGCCTAAAAAGCACCTTAATTGTCATATCAAGGAATGTACGTGCATATATATATATATATATACATGCCATGCGCTCAGCCACGAGGTAAGCTGTGATGAATTCGGTTTTTGTGTACCCACCACAAAGCCAGCACACGATGAATCTGTTAGAAACGCTCGCGCCTGACATTTTCATTAAAGAATATTTTTAGCAATAACCAAGATAAATAATATTTTCATGAGCAGCAGCAATCATATGGCGTGGACAGCATAAAACTCATCTGCCTATTTGTATTATTGAGGTATCAGACATTATTTACTAATTATGTCAAGCTAGTTAAACCAGGCGTATGCATTGCCGCCTGCAAAAAATATTGCGTATCAATATAGTGATATAGTAACAATCAAAATCGTCGTGTCTGTCCTTCTCTCTATATGTATTGCATTATTTCAAACGTGTTGTAACCTTCTGACTACGCCGTAATAATAATAATAGGCGCCGCTAGCCACAACGATATATGCCCTCTCTAGAAGCAACTCATTGTTTAGTATTTAATTTTTTGTTCGCAAGAAAAAGAAGCCATATCTTCTTTATCTTTCTCATATAAAGCACCATCCCAACAAATCCCAACGGCTCATTTCTATAACGTGGTTCCCGAGCATATTTGGTAGAGCACAACGCACTGCCGACGATTCCACTGATCAATGATACGCCAAAAGCAACGTATCGACAGAATAGTACGCCTTGAACGCTTCCTCGCCCCAATGCTAGCAACTAACATGACTGTTCAATAAACAGATTCATGACGAAACTGCAGTAGTGATTATACATAGCCCTTCGCGTCGAGGAGCAAGATTGGTCTTCGGCAGGAGACGTGTTGCAAAGAGTTATTCCTAAGCATCAATATTCTTTAGGAATCCTCGTGCATATATATATATATATATATATATATATATACAATCATAGTAATAGTAAATCAACCATTTGCGAACGGAGTGGAAAAGCTAAACCACAGGTGCCAATTGACCGGGTCAAAAATAAGCTAGCATCCAAATAACCAAACGATTGATAGGCGTGGCGTCATCGGTTACAAACCGAGCCGACCAAGATGTAACAAACAGAATCGCGTAATGTAAATTAGGCGAGGTTCGACTGTTTGACGCGACGAGACAAATCCCAACGCCTGTCTGTACGTCTGGCTTTGTAGTTCACCATGGCAGATCGTTGCTATGCTGCTGCTGCTGCTACTTCCGAGATGGAAAAGGCAAAATGGCATGGAAGATCAGACTAAGTGGAAAAGCAAGCAAACGAAAGAAAAATGACCCATGAAGTTGCTGAAAGGCCACTCACCTTTTTTCGTTTCGGCTCCGTCATTTCAATCCGGTCGGTTCGGCGGAGAACAGCGTCGCTGACTACCTCGGATCTGGAAGCAGAACACACGAATGAAATTATGAATTAAATTCATTCTTTGTAGTACAGTGTAGTTGTAGTGTTAGTAATAGACTCGTAGTAGTAGTAGTAGTAGTAGTAGTCATAATAACATTACAGGCAACAATAATATTTATATTTAAGCAAGCCAGACAAGACGCATCAGAATATATTGAAAACGCGCTACTTTGTCATATCGCAATAGATCATTCGTGAATCTTAAACATGTTTGGGAAGAGCGATCGTGTAGAAAGCATATTGGTATATATATATATATATATATAGTTCCGATTGTCGAGCATCCCCATATTTTTCGATGCTGGCCGCGTGCGACTATTCTCTGTTTGGGAGCCTCAAGAAGCACCTCTCCGAAAAAGAGACATCAGTGCAAGCCATTATGTGATATGTGTCGCAGATGAGCATTTTGGAGGTAAAAAGTCCGAATCTTTTGCTCGTGGTATAACGGCTATTGAGGATCGGTGGTCTAGATGTGTTAAGCTTTGGGGGGACTATACAGAACAATAAAAGGTACATGGTTTTTGTCCGTGTATTTTTTGTATTCCATGCTAGAAGCTTTTACATCAACCTAGTATAAAGCCATCCAAAAATTCCCGCGCTTATCTCTTCATGTTTGAAGAAAACTAACCTGCGTAAACGGCAACTCCAAAGTTGAACGTTACTCTACCGAGAACGCGTACAGATTGTGAAAATTGATCATAAAAATAGAAGTTTTGTACGAGCTCTTCGTGCCACTTTTACGATCTAGATAACCGACCTCCCTCGTCGAGCCCGATGGCGTAGTGCATCGCCTGCGCCTCGCGACCGGAGGAGAGATATAGTTGCGCGGGTTCGAACCCCACCGTTGCACATTTGTGTATATGGGGGTTCGTCAATGAAGCAATGCAAAAAGCAGTCCCATAGACGTTAAACTTTGGCTTAGGGTCAGCCTGAAAAGTTTATAAATAACCGATCTTATCAAAAAAACCATCGATGAACTTGTGCAAAACTTTCGTAGACCAGGTTTAGTACACGATGTGCGAAACCCAGGAAATCCACGGAACGCTGGTTCAACCGAAAATATTCCCGTCGTGCGAAACAATACCCGGAAACATCGGCTCAGAGGCGTGCCTGGGTCTTTAATTTACCTCAACCTGGCGTATTTTTATGTAGGATCTAGCAATGTCAACTGGGTCTTTATTTTACCTCAGCCTCGCGTCTTTTTTAGTAGGATCTAGCAATGTGTGCTGTGAGATACAGCCGAACCAGGAAATCAAACCTAAAAAGAATCTGGAGTAGCTAACATTGTCAACTAGGGTTGACTTTAGTGGTGACGAAGGGCGATGCCATTCTAAAAAGTATATATATATATATATATTTCAACAATTTTTTTTATCTCAATGGGAGTAACGAATAAGCAAAGACGTCCTATCGAGGTAACTTGGTGTTTGTCGTGTTGGGAAGTGTTCATCAACACGTCCCACGACCATAAGTAAACTAAACACTTTAGTTCTTAAATCTCTTGCCGATTTTTTTCGCTTGGGTTGTCGATGGTATTGGGCTTACTGGTAAAAACCTCGCTCTTCAAAAACCCCACAGAAAAGTCCAGGGGCGTCCTTCACGACCACCTCGGGCTTAATAAAAATATGCTCGATAAATCAAAACCTCGTGATTTCTCAAGAAGGAAAAAGAGGCATGTGTGTATGTGATCTGCATATAATCGAGATTGTTTCTGATAAAACCCGATAAAAGCCTGTCGTTATTGTTCTCGATACTCATCAGAGCGAGACGTTAGAGTTCAGTTATACGAGTACCACCGCCTACTCAAGTCCCAGAGTTTGCAGTAGCCGTTGGGGCTCCTCCATAAAAGTGAGGAGCCTATGGTCAACACATTCCTTTCCAGTCGCCCACCAAGACAACAAGCCAGCCTACAGGGCTGAAAGCACTGAGGCTTTTATCGCCGTATCTGAAGTCAAACTGACGAAGCACGCAGCTTATTCACTTGATTCATTTAGCACCACGCAATTTCCCGAAAAAATGGGAGGAAGACGATTTGATTTACGCGGGTGACTTGAAGTCGTCAAAGTGGAGCTAGAAGAAATCGAAAAACGCGATTTGGAGGTGTGTTCATACATGAACTGCTTAAACAGATATATAGAAAATGGTGGGAATTGCGTCCAAATCTTCAAACAGAAAGCTATACCTGTACTCTATCAAAGATAGTGCAAAAAACTAGTTAGGTTCTTACGGTAGGTATTTCTAGATCAGATATATTACTGCAAAACATTTTGAAGTAGGCAATCCAAATATTGCCTAGGGTAGAGCTGTTTTAACATTTTAAAAGGCGCACAGGAATTCCGTAGCACTTCTTGTCAAACATACATGGTGTTTTGTGAATGCACATCTAAGCCTTTCGTGAAATCTTTCAATCTAGCCTCAGCTTTTTTGACTAGCCAGTTCGAAATGTTCCTTGTATATTGTGTGGATTTGTGTTACTTTAGAGCTATATCAGAGTAGACGTTACCAACAATTAGGTATCAACTATTTCTACTGCCGATTGCTATAACCGCTGACACAAATACAAAACACTTTCTTAATGAAATGCTACTTACAAGTACTACCTTCTTCAGAACAATAATTGCTACTAACCACGATTATAGGCATATGTAAATGTATTTTCTGATTTTCTTTTTGAACTTTTTTCATACTTGAACATTATATATATATATGTTTATACGTATCTAGGTACAGATCACCTAAATTCAATTTCTTTGTGGCCAATGCGTGAATAGCGGTGGGCGAACGCGCCACGATGTTGATGATGGGCACATGAAACGTGTGACGCGTTTGTTGATGGTGTTATTGATTGACGATGACTTGACACTGCTGGTACTAATCTAGCTAGCTACATAGTATGATGATGACGATGATGGTGACGATGATGATGACGACAGCGCCAATGGCGAAGGTGACCTTGACGTGTGGTCTTCATCAGCTCATCATCAGGGACAGCGGCGGCTCGTGGCGGGCGGCGATTCTTCCCACGCAATTGCGCTCCTTATTGATCAAATTTGTTTCTTTCCTGAAACAACATGTTTATTGCATGCCTGCCTGTGTCTCTGTCTGCCTACGCGTAAGTATGGGGGCGGCGAATGTGTTTTGTGCTGCTTGCATTTTTTCCGAGCTGATCGCTCGCTTATAGAGATGTTGTTGCTGTTGTTGACGCAGTTTTCATGTCCGCACCACGGCCACGGCTGTTGTTGTTATTGCTGTTGTTGTTGTTCTCATCGTTGCGGTCGGCATCATTATTATCATCATCATCATCATCGCCATCATCATCATCATTAATCACTTATCATCGTGATCCTCATTTGATAGACTTCGAAGGAGACTTTGCAGCAATGGAATCCTGCAAGCAATGGATTTTCCTGATGGATCGACTTTGGTGTCGTTTCGATGGGTCTGGTTTCGAGCTTTTCGCCCCGAACCATTTTTGCTCTTGTTGCTGCTGCTGCTGACGATCGTTCTACCCGACGCAACATATCACCGATCGATCGAGTTGCCAATGCTTGATGTCGGCGTTAGCAACGTCCCTATTCTCATACCTCATCGCCTCGTCAATGAGGCCAAGCTGCTACAATAGCTGCTTCAGCTGTTGCTGTTGTTGCAATTGTTGTTGTTGTCGTTGTTGTTGCTGTTGCTGCTGCTCGTATTCGTATGCGTCGTGTCGTATGAACTATATTTGTTTTCTGCCACAATCTGACCATTGGCCTCACATCTTTATTGTAATCCGAGCGAACAATTTCTGCCGACAAATCGATGTGCAACTACTTTTAGACGGCTAACATCGGCCCGTCGGCTGCCCAGCCGATCCTCAGCGACTGGCCAGCGACACACCGTGCACACGACGCTTCCTTGTCTTGCCGATATAACGAGAATTTTATTGATTTTTCTTTTCTCTCTCTCTCTATATATATATACATGTATATATATAGAGAGAGAGACATATATATATATACATATATATATATATATATATATATATATATATATATATATATATATATACATGTATGTATATATATATATAAATGCTTATATACCCTACCTGCCATTTGTCATTACGATATAAACTTTGTTTATGTCGCAATGAGAGATTGCGATTATTATTGCACATATTAAAAACGCAATACTAATGTGCAGCGAAAGACATATATAGAAATTAGAAGCGCAAACATTAAATCTTCGACAAGCAAAAACTGCACCCGAACACAAGGTGATAAGAGGCAGTTTTCCAATTGCTACAAAAACGGCCCCTTAGAGTCAGTATGTAAAACTTTAGATCATACCGCTGTAGGAAGATTATTATAAACGTAGACGATCATCCAATAAGTGCGAAACCACCTGTAGCCTCTGCAATTGAGCTTCCCACATACTACGTATAGCCAAGTTGTGGTATGCTTTTAACAGCCAAATTCAGGGTTACCTAGAGTAATAACGAAGGATAAAACTTGACTTTGGTGCCGGAATGTAAGGCTCAGGTTGGCCAAATAAGCACATGCGAGTCTAAGTTGCTGCAGTCTTTTTGGCTCTTAACAAGCACCATATGTTAGATATCGGGGTGATGCCAACTGCTGCAGCACGGACTATTTTACCGCCTACGGACTTCTAAATCAAAATCATTATTTAGCACACCTCGATATATGATAGTAGAGACGCCTTAAAAAACAAATACATATAATTTTTATTGAAGTTCTCACATTGTCAGAATCCCGAAACATTGGCTTTAAAATTAGAATCGCCGGTCATTTATCGTAATCTCACCCGTCGACTGTATATTTACATATATTGTACTTGGAAAAAAATCCCGTAGTGAAAAATGAGTTTGAATCGAATGTACTGGCGGATATCGCCACCTTGGTCTACGTTTAAGTGGAACATCCGAGTCGATGTCCAAGGGGCTTCGACGACCATCAGGAGTGAAACCCCAACCCTAGAACAAAAAAACATGTTTTAAGAAAATTGTTTTTAATTCTATATTATCCTCCGTCCCATACGACTCGAAACTTATTCTAAGGCATATCTTCAATGCACCGAGGGCCATGTATAGTGAGATTATCTAGAGTTCCCTGTGGCAGCGTGGCCGTTGACTCTCGGCGGTATGGTTTATCATCTATTCTCCAACAAAATTCGATCAACAACAGGAATCGAACCACTGCCACCCTGGTAGATGACAGCCATGACTAGCGCAATAGTCCCCCTAGACCACGCCACCACCCTATCCCTGGAAAGCGTGTACAGAAAATTTCAAACTGGACATTATATTTTGTAGGACGAATTGAAAAGTGCTTAAAATGCTTTAAACTGCGGTGCATTTTAAAGATCATATTAATGATTTAAAACAAACTTGTTGTAAAGAAAAGAAAGCCAAGAAATACGATGGCTTGGTGGATACCCTTTATTGTTCTTCATTATTAGCTGTTTATTTTATTATTTCGTTGCAGAAACAGAGCGATCTGAGAAATACTTTACAGATAAGCACTAGCAGAACCGCAATTCAAGAGATAAAAAGACCTTTGCATTGTCGGTGCTTTCAAAGAAAAGGACCGGCGTTATGGCCTTGTCCTTAGTGTAGTCTCAAACAAGTCTCGTACACTCATATCGATTTTATGGCCTTCTTTTTATTGCATACAGTTTTTGCTTACATAGCCCTATATCACAAGCTCTGAAGTACTTGTCTGAGGATGCGATGATATTTTTTATAACTTGTAACTGTGATACTCTTGGTCTACTAGAAATCAATATGGTTGCGAAGACGACACAGTCAAGTATGAACTAAAAATTTATGCTACTTATACGCAGTGTTCGCATCAAAAAGTCGTTGGAGTACCGGCTGCCATGCTGTACATAGAAGAATTAATATTTGTAAATGTAGCTGTTGCAATGGCGTGGTTTATATATGTAACAACACGCTTGCTCTGTCAATTTGCAGTTATAATTTGAATAAATATAAAGCAAACCTGCTTGGCTCTCTCAGCTAATGTAAGCTAGCTTTCTCCTTCTACCGGTCATTGCGCTCGTAGCTATTGTGTCGAATGCCGGCTCATTGTTTATTATCGGCAGACCTTTATCATCCAGCAAATGCCACCTGCCTACACACCTCATCTGGTCGAGGACAGATGCTCTGACGACGCGACTGGAAAACGTGGAATGAAACTACTAAGAAAAAGATCTAAGCCGTGGATGAACGACACTGGTACCAACAGTCGCAAGCTCGATTCTAACGCCACACATACCCGTTTGAAGAATCTGTCTGATAAGTTTACATAGAAGAAAGAAAGACATAACAAGTGACCTGACACGTTGATACTGCTGTAAGTGGCCTCTGCTTCTTGCCTGTAAGCTGTAGCGTCAAGTTCAGCTTTTAGGGGAAATTGACTGGCTAGTTTGAGCCATCTGGCCTTGTTGGTAGTGTCTCTAGCACCTCACTAATTGGCCCAATCGTCCCCATTTCTCGATTCGGCTTTCCTCATCATTAGGTTGGATTTTCATCCACAGCCTAGTCTAAAAATAAACCCATCTCGACTGACTTATTATGGCTGGACGCGGTCTATTCCATATATATATATATATATATATATATATATATATATATATATATATATATATATATATATATCTTTTTCCTTTAAATAAATATTATTTTTAGGAATAGCGGCAACATTCGTAGTCGCAGTAGTAACAGTACAATTAAGGTGTGCATGTATAGGATACCAATCAACGAGAGTGGGTTGTTCGTAGGAGGCGGCTGCATGTGTTGTACGACTGTGACTTTGAATGTTTCTGTAGCATGGTGGAGATGACGTCGAGAACAGCAAAAAACATCCTCCTGGTTAGTTGCGCGAGAGGCGAAACAAGGACAACGATGATGGTGGTGCTTGTGAGAATCCTGATGATGAATGACGTTTGAAAGTGGCGAGGTCAGCCCGTCTATGAGTTATCAGATAACAACAGCAACAACAACGGCAGTTACGAATGTCAAACTCTAACTGGAAACTGCTGCTGCTGCTGCCGCCGCAGCTGGTGGTGGTGACAGTGTAGTTTGACGACACGAGCAACACAGAGAGCGCATAGAGAGGAAACAACATCGTCTACTCTTCGTTGCAGCTTCGGCTCCAGCTGAGCTTTCTTCTAAAACGCGCACGAGAGACATTCATAGAAATGACCCGGTCTCTTGCTTGAGTGCGTGCTACTCTCACATACACATAGCACTTACATAAATGTATATATATATATATATATATATATATAGGCGCTTCAAGGCGACGCCAGCGGTTTCATTAGTAGAAGGACACCAGAAACCTGTTGGCTGGACACAGAATATCGGTCGAAAATAGCGACACCCATTTATGCGTGTGTAATTTATATGAGTGTAAACATCTATAATAGCATATAACTAAGCTTGTATGTAGAACATTCTTTGTCCCGAAACACGTTTGCGAACGCTCACGAAGGGAACTGCCAGAGTTGAACGTACACATCGCAACAAGCCATCCATGATAGAGTCGAGACTACGGCTGACGTCTACAAGTGGGTCTAATAGGCGTACCCAGGTGACAAAAAGAGGACAAACAGGCGATTAGAGATGCTGTAAGCTGGTGATGAGGATGCTATGGTGCCGATAAAAAGCGATGTCGGTTGGTTTTCCCCGCAGCTCTCCCCTCCCTCCCTCCCTCCCTCCCTCACTTACTGATGGACACCTGCCTGCCTGCCTGCTTGCCTGCTTGTCGATCTAATCGTTGACGCAATTTGGCCAATTTTAATGATTCCCACCCAACGACGAGGAGTCAGTGCAGTTAGTCCAACAGTCCGACGATGGAAAGTCCCCAGAGGGTAGTATAATGAGCATTCGATCAACCAGCCAACCATCCTCATCATCATCATCATCGTCAAAGCTGCTCGCCTTTGGCGTCGCGTTAACCATCATGGGGTTGCACAATTTCGGTCCAAATAGTCATATTTTCATAGATTTGCCAGTTAAAATTTTTTTTCCCAATTATTCACTCAGTTATGTTGTAAATCGAAGTCAACGTATACTAATTTCACTAATACTACACTAATAAAATTTAAAAAAAATCCGCTTATGTTTTGCTTAAGTTATTCTAGAAAATAGCTTAGTGCATTCGGAATGATATGACGGAATGACTCTGGATAACACACATCTTCCACATCTTCGACATGGACTGTGTTCCATGTAGGCGATGTGTGGTAGAATCCAATGTGGAAAGACCCGATTCGCTGAGCCTCAGTTGAAACGAGGCTCCCAAGCGTACAAGAAAGTTTCTTTAGGGTCCTTATAATAACCAATCGATCTGCCGCTCGACGTCCTATTATTTGCCTACGACATGTCATATGGTGAAAATAGGCATACATCAATGTTTTAATGCCTGGTTCCAAAAGTAGCAATAACCGTAAATTGCAGGAGCTAGCATTTCACCACCGCCATATTTGCTAATGATCTCTGAATTCTCAACTTCGAAATATTATTGTCCAACTTCTGTAATTTTGCTTACACAGCCCGGTCTCCTTTAGCGCGCCTAGCGTTCTTTAAGGCCACTTGACAAGTCGAAACTACATTCGGCATGAAGAGTGACAGTGAAATTACAATTTTTATTATTTTGGTTATACTAATGCGGCTGGCCGGACATGACACTACAAAATGCAAGAGAACAAGTTGTTCGATTGAGAAACTGAACATCGGAAGAAAATTTCAATGCAAGGTGGCTTAGCAGCAAAGCCACTGCCTTACGCAGAAAAGGTCATAGGTTCAAACCTTAGACAGGCATTTTCAAATTGGTTTCCATGGTTTCCACTTTAGACAATTTAGAAGGTAGATGCCGAAATGGAGCACAATCCGCCACGATGAGACAAAAACAGGGAGCACTATTTTCTTAATAAAAAGGAAATGGTGCAATGTCATCCATCCCATTATTAAAAAAAAGAGATCCAACGTTCATATCCTGAGCTCACAAGAATCGAGACGTGATGCCTCTTTCACGTTTAGTGTCTTGAAATGTTGCCATTAGAGTTATAGAAAAAAACACATTCAAAATGCGTATTTATTTGTAATAATTTTAGTACAAAGTTTACGGCAAAACAACTATATGCTGACAAATAAAGGGCGTACGCTGGTGTAAAATTGAGGATGTAATATATCCAACACTCGAGATAAAATTGTCGACGCAATATGTTCCTGTATTACATGAGCAGGCCGCCCGCCAAAAGCCCACTGCGGGCCTAGTAGCGCCCCCTGGCGGCTCGAAACGGAATTAGTCGTAATTTAGAGAGGGTGGAGCGGCCTTGTTAAAAGGGTTCGGGGTAAAAACGACTATATCTATATTTTTGGCACTTTACACTTTCGTTGGTTCGCATACGCAGCGAGATTAGACTTATTACAATATTATATCTTGATTGATGGTCTAAACATTGACCGTTACCGGTGCGGCACTGTTGTAACTGGGTTACGGCAACTGCACAGTGTTTGTATTTTTGTACTGCTTGTATATATACAGGGTGTTGCAAAAATGTTTTATAATCGATATAGGGCATTGTAGAGCTCGTTAAAGCAAATATTTTTTTCCAATGGAACATGGTCTCTGAGAAGTCTTGTTTCGGAGTGAGAGTGAAATTACTACAATTTGTGACATTAGTGTTTTTGCCCGACATAAGAGCATAAAATGCTAATAAAGTGTGTTTAGTTTCTGTCTAGGAGGACTGGTTGTCTCGCAACAGCACATTTTATCTTCCTATGTCGGGCAAAAGCATTAGTGTCACAAACTGTAGTAATTTCACTCTCATTCCGAAACAAGACTTCTCAGAGACGATGTTTCATTGGAAAAAATATTCGCTTTAACAAGCACTACAAATCACTATATCGATTATCAACAATTTTGCAACACCCTGTATATATATAAGGTTTTCCTGATATATATATATATATATATATATGTTTTTTTTGGAGAGAGTCGATCGACGAGCTTTAGACAGGTCCAACGCCAAGGCTCTTTTAAACGTTTTTTTTACAACAAGGCAATCATCTACAAATGTTTGCCAACTACGGTCAATAAGGAATATAACCGCAACATTTTGGGAACATTGCGCACGAACATCCGACACAAGGGGCCTGAACTCTGTGCAAACAACTCGTAGATTTTACATCACGACAACGCACTGGTGCACACATCGTTGCTGATTTCGGATTATTTGATAAAAGATTTGATTTCTAAATTTTTGCAAACTTCTTATTTGCTGGACTTGGCTTATTGCGACCTTTTTTGTTCACATGGATTAACCCATTTGATATGACAACGTTTCGATACTATAGGGGATAAAGACAAATTCGCACGAGCCACTCAACTTGAATCCCAAAGACGCGTTTAAAATATGTGTCGAATATATATATATATAAATATGTTTCGGGGATATATATATATCCCCCACTTTCGATGTTATACAAAAAGAGTACATTATTTATATAAGCACAGAGAACGATCTATTATAGTGATGAATGAAATTCAGTGAACAGTTTGGTGTATTATGTGCGGCCGTGCGGCAAAAGGGCAAGGAGCCGATAAGACCTGAAAACCAAAGTCTGCAAGCTCACGTCGAGGGGGCGGTTAACGGGGACATCTAACTTAAAGTGTGAGAGAGAATGGCCGGAGGATGCAAAAAATGTGCAGACCAGATACACTTCTAACCAAACTTGTGTGCCGAAGCCTGACAACGGGACGCATGAATGAAGCTCATCCTCCACGATCTCGAGCAGAGCACTGTTTCACTCAATAGCTAGGCGAGGTAACAGCAAATGTCCCACACAAAGAAGCAACCGGAGGCTGGTTCTCTACCCTAGTCATAAGTAGGAAGATCGGGGAGGCTCTTCTGAAGAGAGGACATCTAGGCATGGGGTGAAAAACGTGCCGTGTGATCGAATGTACCGATCTCCCTTGCTGCACGAGATGCCAGGTAATAGAGGTGCCACGTGGCCGGGAACTTAGCGAAGTCAATGACCTGCCAACACAAAAGGAGCAGACGATCTGCGAAGGAAGCAGATTGGTCTATCGCTCCGAGAGGAGGGACCAAAGGATGATAGCAGTTAACAAAGGAGACTGGGCAAATCTTAAAACAGAGGAAAATTGCTTGAAGAGACCTCCTACCTCGGCCAGAGACTCCGCGGCATAAACGGAACACGAAAGCTCGTCAAATGATGAAAATGTAGGTCCCTCAGGTTAATCTTAACAAGTAGAGGGCAGCATATAGTGGCAGCAGTTGACAAGCTTGGACCTATGACTCTTGTAAGAGCCAAATAAGAATCTGCCAAGGCAACAGACGGGAAACGATAAAACGGACACCATCATTTGGTGGAGGAACCAAAAAAAGGACATCACAATCCGGGGTAAAGGCCACGGTAAAGGGGTTGCCTGAATACAGGTCGACAGGAGCGCGGTATCCTATGGCTGGTATTTCTCTCCTACCGGGCGCTAAAATGAATTTACCAAATACCTTGAGGCACTGGATGTCAGCGCCAGAACTATAATCCATTAGAGCCATATTATTACGGGAGACTTCAACGCGGCATCTGAGCTTTGAGGAAAAGACACGCCAACTTTAGGGGAAAATCCCTGATGGAAAGGTTGGCCAAACAGAACCTTCTGATGATGAGCAACCAGGCGGCCGCAGAGGCATAAGGTCTTTAGAGACCTAAAGACAAATTATGATATAAAATAACAGATAGCGCCGGAAACACAACCAGCAGAGTAGTGGACCGAAAGGTTCTCAAATACGAGGAAGGCCTTAGTAACCCCAAATATATTACACCGACTTGCAGGATAAGAAAGAAGGCACTTAAAAAGAAGGTAGTTAGGGGCTGTAACGAATTAGGAAACATCTTATTTGAAAAAGCTTCGTTGAGTGGCTGCCGCAGGAAAATAGCGCCTTAAAGCCTATAGCCAATACACTAGAGGTCGCAGGGAGACCAGGAAGGCAAGAAGGGAATTGATCGGGTGAGAGGTGGCAGAATAAAGCAGATTACCTCCAAGACGAAGCGCTCGAATCTGAAGAACATCACCAAAATAATTAACTTCGGTGCTGAAATCAATCACTCGAGGAGAGCGAGCATAATCGGGGAAGCCCTAAAAACCATAATAAGCAAACTGGGCTCGAGAGCACTAACGATTCTGCACCATCTGCTTATTTACTCTTGTGGTGAATAAAAAGGATATCCCACCTATAGCATTTGGGGATGTCAGAGGGGCACGGCTCCAAGATCTTACAGCATACCTTCGGAAATGATAAAATCTCTAATGAAAAACTGCCCGGCGGTCGTAGACTCACTCATGAGAGATGGTTGCCAGAATATTAGAACAAGGACCGTATGGCACTTATCCAAGCACAGGGGAGGAAACCATGCTCGGCCTCAGTCTACAGGCCCATTTGTATACTTAACACCGTCGCCAAGGCAGTGGGTTGATACTCGCGAATAACGTTAACTCTTTACTCTCCTGCGAGAAAAGCAGGTCTCGCTCTTAGAAGACGAGCATGAGTTTTGCCAAAAAATGTTAACGCTCCAGGCTATACCCGAGATACTTGCTAAGACCGAGGAGGAGAGACAGAAAAGCTTCAGAGCTCATAATATTTGCTTCCTGATATTGCTGGACGTGAAAAAAGCGTTAAGCAGCGTAATCTGAGGACTGATCCTGAATGCGGTAGAGAAGAGGAAGTTAACTAATAAAAATGATTACCGACCATTGCAGCTCTCAGACGTATATTGTGGAGATCGAGAAGATTGAGGTAGATATACTTGAAAATAACTTGTGTGAGGCCAGCAAGATCGATGACGTGTATCACAAGCTTTTTGCATCCAGGGCTTTCTATCACACGAGGCAGACGGCCCGATAACAACTAGAAAATCTAGCGCAAAACCGCATGACGAGAGACCTACTCTTAGGAATGCTCAGATCGAAAAAAAGCTAGGACACGGGCTCTGATTTTGTGAATTCTTTACGAGAGCAAAGACAAAGATGACTACACACAGACGACAGCGCATGGAGCGTGGCCAGCAGACTGAAGGTTAGAAGTTACCTTCACTGTAAGGTCCTGCACATAGTTTGGCGGAAGACGATAGTTATTTGCCGTGGGATCGATTGGCTGCAGGCGATGTAATATCTTGCTGGGCTCAACCGCTGGAGTTTGTCAACTCCTTCCCATATTTGAGTCTGAGACTGCACTATACAGGAACAACATTTACCCAGAACATCGGCGAAAGGTGTTGGGCGGCTATTTCCTCTATTCACACAGAGGTGAGAGACCCTCGACCCTCTGAGTGCGGCCGTGCGTCTTTTTAAGCTTAAGATTGTGCCAATGTTGAGCTATAGCCTTAGCAGGGTGTGGGACGACCTTTCAGTGCAATTTTGCGCTGCTAAGAAGATGCTTTACAATATATATAAAGTGTGTTTTTTGCTTGCCGCTCCTGTATTTGCTAGCGGGTTGCAGACCGGCAGTGGAAGCAACCAGAGTCAAGCTTAGGCCACCTCTTACAGGACTACTTCAGCAATTTTTGATAAAGTGGCAGCGAAAAGTGACCAAAGCCTTCGCAGAGGCACCGAAGTTAGGTGTGTGCCTCGCCAAGAAGCTTTGGGATGGAATGGCATGCACAAGCCGGCACGTGTACACAATGTACATTGTGCATGGCTATCATCACTTGGTATGTTTGACCCAAGGATTTCACCAAGTTGGCGATCAATGTCGTTGCCAGTTCTGCTCGCAGATATCCGCTAAATACTATGCAGCGAGCTGCCAGACGCATCGGCGGTCTTTGCATTTTTTCGCACGGTGAGACCATCGCTGAAGTGTTCAAAATGTTTATAATGACGACTGTATTGTAATTATGTACCAGCTTGAAATGCAATGTTATAAGGTAATAAACAAAATGTATGTATTCATGGAGAGCATTATTATATATGCTTTCACGGTGAACTGGCTTTGCTCTTACCTACGGAATCATTTATTTCGCGTGAAGGTAGATTACGATCTCTGTCACTTGTTTCCCGCACCCTCGGGGTTACCTCAAAGTGACTGTGCATGTCCTTTGTTATATGCAATGTTTGTAGTCATTAATGGTCTATATATATACCGCCTGATGTGAAACACCTTAAATACACAGATGATCTCAAGTTGCACTGTCAAATTGAAAACCAACGTGATCACAAAAACTTCAACAAGTTGTGAATGATTTTGGCCACCATATATATATATATATATAAGATGCTGTCATTTACACATAAGTGCGGTATCTTAAAGCATTGACATTTACATGATGACTATGCACTTGATGGAACTTACATCAATTATAGCTCGATATCTTGGTATTCAAGTATCTGCCGAGCTCGATTTCAGCCTTCGTGTAACACAATTAGTCAAATCTTCTCTAGTCCTATTTAAAGCAATCTTTAGATCTTTTATTTTAATGAAACATATGCATATATTCGTTTATAGTTGGAGAGGTATATAAACTTTCATAAAGTCATACAATTGCACTATTTAAAGACGGTCCTTTGGAGATGTTCATTAAGCCACAAATATATTTATTGATCAAAACTTGTATTAATACCATCAAGCCACACGTGCAGTTATTATTTCAGTCGCAACGAGCGAATCTAGCGCACAGCTTCTTAGACATTAGATCAAACTTTTCAAGAAGTCGGTGCTCAGTCTACCCAAAGGCAGCTGCACGCACCGAATACGTAAAAACATGTTTGCTTGACGTATGTTAAGGTGGATACACGAGAAAGGTTTCCGACCTGTTTTCTGCAGAAATATTTGTAGAGACATTGGTTCACAATTTTTTTTTTACTTTGATCGAAAACGTGAAGATGCAAAAATGTATAAGCGTTTTCTTTACTTTACCGCTCGCAATGACACTTTGCCATCATTGTCATAATTTTGTGCTGTCCGTTGGATACGGTGAATGCTCAATAAGTGCTCATAATAATAATAATAATAATAATAATAATAATAATAATAATAATAATAATAATAATAATAATAATTTGTTTTTGAAACACGGATTTATTTTCAAAATGTACAGATTTCACGGTTACTTGTGTTTGTGGAATTTGACTCCAAGACGAAAATAACCGCCGCAAAAAATCGAGCTATTATCAAGTTAAAGTGGCCATGTGAAACAATCTCGAGAAGAGAACACTTCGGCCACCTCCGTCAAAGAGCAAATACGACTGGACAGTCTTATATTAATTAAAAGAATAATTATATTAGTACTAAATAAACACCCAGCTCGCATACATTCACCAGAGTTGAAAAAAGAGGTGGTGCGTTGTCTTGGTGGGCAAAGACTCCTTTCCTAATGATGAAACATTGGTGCTTCTAAATGGATATTTCTCTAATTTGTTAATGATAGTGGAGGTTCGTAGTAGTCGTCTAAGCTCGTCTTTGCTTCTCAAGAATGTCCCATGAGTTCGTAGAAAAGGAATCATTTGATATCTCACTCACAATCAAGGACTACATTTCCGGTCCGTAGGTTGAGTTTAGGCAAAGCTAGACTAGCTTTAGACTTACAATCTCGAAAAAGGCCCAAAACATCAGCGCTTATCGAACAGGGCAAGGGATCGTAGTACACACGCATACGCTTTCAAACTCGTTTGCATGACTCTATTCATGAAGCACTCACTAACGGAGTTCGGAAGTAATTTCAAACTGTGTAGTGTTCCTGAATTAGGTGACATTGTTAATGCAAGTTATGCTCCACGCTTTGTAGTAACCAGTTGTAATGTATGTAAATTTGTTGACGTTTTAACACTCGACGTTTACCTTCAAAAATAAACACCGTCTAGGCTTTATTTTATGGTCCAGGTCGAAACCCCCACCCCACAACCATAATTGATACGTCTTCACGCAATTTCGTAAAACAAACTTCTCCGGATTTGGTCTTATGCAGATACCATAAGTTTGCATCATTGACGTAGAAACAACACGAAACACGACCATACCATAATCATATGCTCTACAAACAACTGCCTCTCGCTCACCAAGCAAAAATACGTTCGTGACAACTTTATAAGAAAACGAGTACGTAGCGTCCGTCTTTATGATAAATGAGGGCTGTCCCATATATATATATATATATATATATATATATATATATGCATATATATATGTATGAATATATATATATATATATATATATATATATGCATATATATTCATATATATATTCATTTATATATATATATATATATATATACATGTATTTATATATATATGTGTATACATTCATAACGCAACTTGTTTGCGGTGCGTTATCGCACGATTGAGCGCAAGTGACATGTTGCTCGCAGAGCATCAATGTCACGAGACTCGGAGAGTTATGAAACGGTTTCGCTCCACGCTTGGCGACACAGGTGGCGGTTCGGCCCAGCCCAGCCTTGTGACACTCTCGTCGCTGAGCCGGTCGCCACCAGGTGTTGTGCTGCTGCTGCTCAGGGTTTCTTGCCGTTACCCCGCTGTGACGTCATGGAAACTAACCTCCCGCCGCAGCTGCCGCCGCCACTACTGCTGCTAAGTTGCCGCCTGCAGATAGCAGGTGTGGTTGCTGCCGCGGCTACTGATGATGTCGTTGTTATTGTTGTTGTTGTTGTTGTTGTTGTTGCTGTTGTTGTTGCGGCTGCGCTCCTTGTTATTGTTTTTACCGTTGTTATTGCTTTTATTGACGTACTGCTGCTATAATTGTTATTATTGGTGCTCCTTCTGTCTCTATTGGTGCTATCTCTCTCTCTCTCTCTCTCGTCTAAAATTATTCGTTATTGCTGGTGTGAAAACGTCTGCGTGGGTTAATTTACGCCTTGCTCAGAATCGGCGTCTAGTTACCGTTGCAAGATCTCTGTCGGGTCTGAGAGCTGTCGCGTATGCTAGAGCTTTTGATTTATTAGTATTACGCATGATGCGATAATTTGTTCGCACAATCGACAACCATTTGTTTGGCTTTTGTCTTCTCGATTCAACCTGATTGAAGCTGTGTTGCCTGAATGTTTGGCGTCCTTCTGGAACGGGCTCATGTTCATGGTTGCAGCAGCAGCAGCCTGGCGCATCATCTGCTATCACTGACTGCATTTCCTTCTGGTACGTACGTCGGTCAGCGAGGCTTAGGCAATGCTCGAGGAATTCAGGGCCGTACCCTGAATTCGACCGCTACATCCGTGGAGCGGCCAAAATGATCGCAAATCCCGTTAGAACGAACGTTGGCCTTTGTGGGGCTGGAGGGGTGCTATAGCCGTCTAAAGTCTAACAGCCCATAAAGAAACGAAGAAGCAGAACCGGTAGCCGCGCCTTTGGAGAGCCGGCGCTGCAGTGGAGCAGGTATGCGGCTTCGTTTTAAAAACAAACAGCATACTTAGAGGACGGCCATTGACTGACTTTTAGCCACTGAGCCACCGACAGCCGGTCGTTAGGCTGGTGGTGGTGGTGGTGGTGACAGCGGAGTCGATTACTGCTGCATTAAAACGTCTCGCCGTCAAGATACGAGTTGATCGCCATTTAAAGTTCACAATCCACAGCCCTTTTCTCGCCGACGTCTACTACGCTGTTTTCAGCATTTTTTTCGTTGTATTCTCGTCCCCTGATGTTTGTCGTGTTTGCGTGTAGACGAGTACTACGGGCTTTGTCAGCCTGTCGGTATCGTATGAGTTAATGAGTGCATGCGTATATACGAGTGAGTGCGCACTCTGTGTTGTAATCTCAGCCCGTATGTTTTTAGTTTTGTCATGCTCCGTCATTGTGTGTCGCTGAGAGGCGAGAAGATGACAGATAGAGCCTGTTTGAGCTGGGAGATGTACGGGGGGGGGGCGGAGGCGTACAACACATGGCTCAGCTGAATGAGGCGCATCATCTTATTATTATTATTATTATTATTAATACTACTACTACTACTACTACTAAGGTAAAGTTTTCGGGCTGACCCTCAGCCAAGATTTAACGTCTACGGAACTGTTTTTCACATTGCTTCATACACAGACCCCCATAAATACAAATGTGCAACGGTGGGGCTCGAACCCACTACTACAACAACTACTACTACTACTACGAGTTAGTTGAATTTTCTATTGCACGATAGACACGATTGACATCGTCTTCTTATTCCTTAACACAATTATCGTAATCTCTATCTACTCTCTTTTAGTAGTAATAACTATCTTTGTATTCTAACCAACCAATTTGCGTGGCGCGAAAATCAATTTGAAGAACATTGGGTCGAATTTTGATAATGATTGGTTGTCAGCATTATCATTATTTCTATTATTATCATTATCATCATCATCATCATCATTATTATTAGTTTGTCGTGACGTGACGCAGCTTGATGGGATTCGGCATGACCGTTGGTTTTCTTCGGCGACTTACCTTATCGTGGTGCTAATCGTCGTCGTCGTCGTCGAGGGCGATTTCTTTTCTTTATTCTTATTTTTGTTTCGTCGGTCAATCGCCCTCATCATTCGCTTCTCCTCTGCCCCCTGTTCGCCGCTTCCGACCGAAAACGACTTCCTTAATGTCTCTGCAGGTATAGATGATTTGCAGTATGCGTGTTTCTGTGTAACTACGCTCTATTTTTGTTGTTGTTGTTGTTGTTGTTGTTGTCGTTGTTGTTGTTGCTGTCGGTGCTGTTTTTGTTGTCGTTGTTGTTGCTGTCGTTGTTGTTGTCACTGTTGTTGTTGTCATTGTTGTTGTTGTTGTTGTTGCTATTGTTACTGTCGTTGAATGGGCCGTTACCGTGGCACTTCTTGTGCTGCTCGTTGTGCGACACGTAAGACACATAGACAGACATAGGTGTAGTAGTAGAAGTAATATAGTCGTCGTGTAGTCGCAGCCGTAGCAAGATCAAGAGCAACAGGTAGATTCTGAGTGATGCACCTGTGAATCGACCGTTGAATTCCGTTCCTCTACCGCTCTATCGTTCGCTCATTTCGCTGCTGCTGCAGCAACAACAACAACAATGGTGCGTCGTCGTCGTCGTCGCCGTCATCGCCCAACGAACAACGACCGTTGGGCGACGCCAACGGCAACTACAACAACAACAGCATTCAGTGACGGTCTGATTGAGGAACTAACTGACCGACCGACCCCTGACTGACAACGGTCCCGCTCTCCCCCCCCCCCCTCCCTCTTTCAGTATCTGTATTTAGTTCGCTCTATCTCTCTTGCTCTCTCTCCCTCTATGTCGCACGCCTCTATTAGCGCCTATATCTGGCAATCTCTCACTGTCTCTCTCTCTCGCCCTAGCCCCCTTTTTTGAACTGTTGCTACGTGCCTGAAGTGTCTTTACATGAGAGAGAGAGAGCCCTTCCAATGGTCGACCTATGGCGGTTGGCGACCTTACATGCCCCCCATACGATAGTCTACTAGTAGAAACAATGCGAGAATGAGATCATGGATGGGGAAGAGAGAGAGAGAGAGAGAGAGAGAAACGAATAAGAGAGAGGAGGGAGGAGGGTACGCAAGTGAGAGACAGGTGAGCGAGCGAGCGAGAGAGAGATAAGGGGTGAGAGAGCAACGGTTAACTGTCGTTGTTGCTGCCTGTTGAGTAGCAACGGCGGCAGCGACAGGTTGTTTCTATAGGTTTGCCGCCACTGCGGACCCACTGCACGGATACGGTTCCAACGGTTAGCGACGACCGTTCGTACGGTCGCTGTTTGGCGCGGCGACTCACTAAGTCTCTCGCGCGTTTATTCGTCTTTCTTTTTTTCATTGTTTTCGTTGTTGTTGTTTGCATCACGGGCGTGACCTGCCTCAGCAGCAGCAGCAGCAGCCGCGGCGGCAACGTCAACGGCGTCGCCGGTAACGACAAACTTTAGGTAAAAAGTTGAACTGAATGTGACGACGCGCGCGACATGTCCACTTTCTGAGGCGTGACTCTGTGTCTCGCCGAGTGGCTCCCTAACGGCGAACTGGCGTCAACTGTATCAACTACAATAATAGCAGTAGAAGCAACCACATACCTATCACAATTCGAGGCTAACAATATATGTTGTATAATATATATATATATAAATATATATATATATATATAGGACGTTAGGTCCTATATATATATATATATATATATATAGGACGTTAGGTCCATTCTATTCCACTTCTCAACCACTTATTTGCAGAACGCAAGCAGATAAAGCAGAATAACATATGTATGTAAAATGCCGTCTCTTTCAGGCACTCGTTCTGTTTTTGCGCATCTATTCACAGGCTACGTTTAAAAAAAACAGTTCAATTATCGATAGAGCAGGTATATTTATTATTTAATTTTGTGGTTACAGAGTTCAATATATGTTCTGTACGAAGTCTGTATACAGTTCGTGCCATATATATATATATATATATATATATATATATATATATATACAAATCACTGAATATACAATGTATAATTGATAATATTACACGTTACGGATGTGCTAAATGCTTTCAGAGATAAATCACGTCAGCGCTTTGACCGCCCATGAATGTCACTACTGTTATTGCTGTTGCTGCTGCGTGTTACTCTGTGTTGATCATGTACTTGTTATACTTGCGTACTAAGTGTAAGCCGTCGACGCGTCTGTCAGAGCGGCCGCTATAAATCGCCGATCAGTAGCCAGTTTGGCGTCACGTTGGGGCATTATTATTATCATCATCATCGTTATCGTTAAGCATCGGCATTCACCACAGACAGAATAACTATTGGCGTTGTAACCTGTCACCAGCGTTTAAACGAATAGCGAGTTTGACACAACAGCATCATCCTTTGCTGCATTCTCCCTTCAGCCTGTCGCCGGACGATATAGTCGATCGATATATAAACTCGTGTGAACAAAGAATCTGCTTCTTGCAAAGAGCACGTGTCGACAGCGATCTCCTGAGTATGTCTTATTTCGTTCAGACACACTCAAACACGACACACACTATGTATATATATATGTATATATATATATATAATATATATATAATAGAGTCTCACGTGTTAGTAGAAACGAAATCTTGTATTATTAGTTTCACTGGAAAAAAATCAAGTTTACATATACATTCACGGATATGCGCGTACTCATTTATAGCTGTACGTAGTTTGTAAAACACCATGAGAAGTGGCTGGTGCTCGCGTCAACTTTTGCTCTTAATTTATTAATGCCGACAACTACTCTTCGCCAAATCATCGGCACCTTATCGGACAAGTCCGCACAATGCTCGGAAATAGTCAGGATAAATTCTAAATTTGACAATATGTCCGTTATATATATCTATATATATATATGCGTAATACGCGTAGTCGCACGGACCAGAGATACCAGGTGGGCTACATCGTACAAGTAAAAGTCGATGCAAGTGAATAGTGTTAACTCATATATATATATATATATATATATAGAGAGAGAGAGAGAGATATTGGAAAGGACACCAAGCGTGCAAGCCTGCGCGGCCCGTGGGGTATCCCAGTCAGTAGAGTTTCCAAAGCGCGGCTTCGCCACCATCGTTTTAAGAACAGCAACTACGTTCCGGAAGATAGGCAGTATGGACAGGACAGGTGCATGAGGGCCCTTGTCGGATCTCGTCGTCAGTCCATGAAGACCGACCGAAGACGCTCGGATAGCAGGGCCACTAGCAGATGTGAAAATACAGCTCAAGAGAAAAAAATCTGCGAGTTTGACTAAAAATAAGCTGAGTTCAAATGAAAACGGTACGAAGCGACACTGTGGACATCACCGAAGTATTTATTCAAACATAATCTCTCTAGACGTCTGAGCGCAACTATCCCACTATTTTAGGAGCCGAAGGATTCCTGGTTCCCAGAATTCTTGCGCCTGTGACGAGGGCCAGCCCGCCACTGTACTCCTTCCCTTCGTTTCCCGAGTTAAAGCGCTTTTGAGATGTTTAAGGTGGAGGTGACGACATATATTTTCACTACATGCTGTTCCGCTTTGTCTCTAGCTTGAAGCGGTGACACCAACTCTCATTATCGGTGATCATCTGCTCTAAAAAACGGGCTCTTAACGATACCGGAACAGGTGTTGCAGCACTTGCTCCATACGGTCGTCCTTTTGTGGTTCGCTGAGATCCTTCAAAAGCCACTGCGCGTACACTTCCGGTAATCCGTTAATATCGGCCACTTGAACACGTTTTGCAGTCTGAAGTCTTATAGCATCTAGCTGCTCCTCAATCATCGAACCTTTCAACGGGAACGCCATGATGTTCTTAGATGCACTGGCGCGTCAATTGGACGGGACACGCATCCGCCTCCTTTCCTCTTCTATCATGCGCGGGAGCTATGCGTTCAACCTTGCAATTCACGCCGCTAGATGCGTCGTGTTATTCCAAAGCGACATACTAACATGTTCAACCGGTTCGGTTGTTACGACGTTTCGGTCTTTTTCATTTGAACCCACCTTATACATGCCCGGTGGAGGCAGCATATATCCGGAAGGCCGCAAAGTGCACATAAATTACAATCGAAAAAAAGAAAAAATTAAATTAAACAAAAATAAATTAAATTCGAAATTCGATCAAAAAAAAAAAAGACCTGTGTTACCTGTCGAATCTATTCGAGTCGTTTGCTGAATGCAAGCATGCCACTCGCCACACACGAAGCCCGCAATGCTTTCACGAATGCTGCTCAAGCCATACAGCGCTGTGTACACACATGCTGAAAGCCTCGATCTGCCAGCCGGCGATTTAGATAATAGCGACCTATCTGCTAGCGGTGAAACTTCAGATTTAAAAGACAATAAATTAACACAATGAGGCATACGTAGATTTGATCGGATTATAAACGCCGCAGGCATGGCAGATTTGAGGCTGCGGTAGAGCTACATAGTGATTCTGACGGTGTCAGGTAAGTTTGGCGCCGTGTGAGAAAGCGAGACGATGGACGCGAAGTGCCGTGGCCTGTTCTCGTATACGCGACATAAGTGCGAGCAGCAGTAACCCACAACGACCTGCAGACTTAGCGCTCGCCCGGACGCGCGGACCTGTTGTTGCTGTTAGCAGGCGTTCGGCAGCAGAAATGTCTATGCTGCACAATGACTGTATCTTGTCAAATGGAGATGATTGACTGGGAGCATTGTAATGCCGCCCCCAGCACGCTAATTCCCTGGCCACAACTTGATCGACCGCTTAATACCTGAGGAGTTGTTGTATTTGACACGAGCCCGGCAGACCAATTTGCTTATCTGTCGCCGGAACCACCGATACACGTAAAACGGTGGTGAAAACAGGAGTGTCGGCAAGCATCCCAGTCGGCGTACCTCTGCACCTCTGTACTATTTTATTCGTACTCATTGATCCTTCTCTTTGTGTGTTGCACACCGTCTATCGTTTGTCTTGGTTCCTGAAGTAGTAGTATTCATGTTGTCGCTGTTGATGCTATTGTTGTCTCGTTTCTAGAAATGTGTGTTTTTTTTAGATAAGGAGCTGCACACGCATAAACTACTTGGCATGTTTTCATTGAGAGTGAGTTGTGCTGGCGCAAACAATATGCTCCCATGGCTCAGTTACTAATTCAACGTAATGATGTCTACCAGACCGCTTCGTCTCTCCTGATAAGTAAACACATCATATATATATATATATATATATATATATGCTATTGTTTCGTACTGGCATCAATGAATGAAGACGCCAACGTTGACATTGACTGAGTGGGTATGCAGTGTATTGACATGATGTTGCTTTTTAGTAGGCAGATTAGAATAATCGAAGCTAGCAAAATGTTTGACAATAAGTTTATCGAGAAGGCTATCGCCAACGCCGCACGACTCAAGCTACTTGACAATGGCACGCATGCGTTGCCTATGGCCGTTTCAGTTTCACTCACCTTTTTACGATATGTTCGTCGCAGGAATTCGTCGCCGCTGCACACATTTCCGCGTAAACACAAGCACCCACAGATAGAGTATGTCACTATGTCAATATCGATCAGGCCGTTTATTATCCAGAGGGCAAGGCTCATCAGGCAAATGGCAAGGTCGAGTCAACCAATTTGGCTATCTCGGACACCGGAACCGAACAACCGACAATGTATTGCGCCGAACAGATAAGCACTCTTGTCGAAACTATCAGGACACATGAGACGATTTTGGAGGGGTAGTCGAGAACCGTCGTGCTCACTTGGAGAGATACGTATGTCGATCAATAGTGGCCTCGACAGTTGACAAGGTACCAGTCAGTTGAATACACAGCAGAAGCCTTCGTTTTATTTGTTCGAATACTCGGGTTTGTGTTTTTTTTGTTTTATCTCTGAATGCACCGGTCTCCGTCACGAGGTATCTTGCCGCTGCACTGCAATGTTGGTGCCTTATCCATCTAGGAGCAGGTCAGCTGTTGGTTTGACATTTCACATATAGATATCCACGTATTTTCACTCGATCACGACCGCGGCCGCTAGACAGTCCCTGTCGAGTTTAGCTAGACATGTCGTGTAGTATTACTGATAAAAAGAATAATAATACACAATGCTGTATACGTGAGTCTACGTAAACACGTATGCATGTGATAGTTACAGTTGTTTAATTGTCTGTCCTGTTGTTTGCTCTTTGACGCACGTCAGAACTATTATCACTGTATTATTCCTTAGTTGGCATGATGATTGTGGTGACGATGACGACGACGACGACGACAACGACAACGACGCTCACAGAATTACTTAGAGTTACAACAACAGCTACTACTACTACGGGCACGTGAAGTATTGGTATTACTTCAAATTAATACCACCACCACCACCATCACCATTACAGCTGCAGCAGCAGCAACAACAACAACAATAAGAACCACAACAACATCAACAACAACAACATCAACAACAACAACAACAACGATAGCAACCACAGCAGCAACACTTTACAATTCACAGCCAGTCGTGGTAACACGATTGATTTGTCGATGCGCACAGCAGCATTTAGTTGTTTTTCGTTGTCGTCGTCGTCTTCATCATCGTCTTCATCGTCGTCCTCATCGTTGTCCTCATCGTTGTCATCACCACCGTCGTTGTCGTTGTATTAGAAGAAGTCTTCGGCGACCTCGCCGTCTCGTACCGTCATCTATACGTCTGTGTACGGCCGGTCGCACGGACTGACGGACGACGGATGGACTCGTGAGCCGAGTGACAGCGGCAGCAGCAGCAGCGGCGACTACGAGGGAGGTAGTGGTGGAAGTGGCGGCCGTGGCGGTTGGCGGGCCCGGTCCGTTGGTGAGTCGGTTAGTCAGTTAGTGACAAGTGCGCGAATGACTCCGGGCCTGCCTTCGGGCTGACCTGTCTCTCTGCCTGCCTGTCTGTCTGTCTGTCTGTTTGTTTGTCTGTCTCTCTGTTGGTCTGTTTGTTCCACTGACGGCGCGTACCGTAGCGCTCAGTGGATGGAGCGAATAGATACGCCGGCGACTACTCTAGAACTACGGTGGTGGCGGTAGCGGCGGCGCCGAAGACGGCTACGGCTAGATTGGTAGGTAGAGAGAGAGAGAGAGAGAGAGCGACAGTGCATATGTGTTTGTGTATGTGAGAGCGCGAGAGAGTGATAGAGACAGGGATGAGACGCTGAGGTACAGTGACGCAGCAGCAGCAGCGGTAGGAACGACAAGAGAGACAACGACCACCACGACCCCAACGACCGCGCTGGTTGTCCTGCTGCTGGCGCTGCTGCTGTTGCTAGTGATGGTGGTGACGGTGGTGACGATGATGATGGGTGGTCGTGATGCTGCTGCTGCTGAAATTCCCGCTCTCGTTTCTTCTCAGTAATGCTACTACTATTACTACTACTACTAATCATCGACCGTCATCATTACCACCACCATTGCTGCTATCATCATCATCATCATCATCATCGGCATTACCATCACCACCATTGCCGCCACCGTTTTTATCGTTATCGTTGTTGTTGTTGCTGTTGTTTCTAACGTTATTGTTGTTGTTGCTGCTGTTGTTGTTTTTGACGTTAATGTTGATATTGCAGTCGTTGTTGTTGTTGTTGTTGTTACTTATGTCGTCGTTATTGTTTCTGTCGTTGCTGTTGTTGTTGTTGTTGCTGTTGCTGTTTTAGTCGTTCGTGTAGATGCTTTAGTCGTTGTCGTTGTTGCTTCTCTCGTTAGTTCTGTCATTCTAGTTGCTGTTTTTATCGTTTCTTCCGTTGCTCTGTTGTTGCTGCTGCTGCTGTTGTCGTAGTATTTTTTGTTGTATTTGTTGTTTCTGATTGTTCGTCGTTGTCGTTTACGTCGTTGCTTTTGTTTTAATAGTTTTTGTCGTCGTCGTCGTTGTTGTTCCCATAGTCGTCGTCGTCGGTTGTTTTTTAATTCGTTCCCTGTTGCTGCTGTTGTTGTTGTTGCTGTCGTCGTCCAAATGGTCGTTACAGTTGAGATGTCTCGTTGTTAGGCGATGAAACAATGAACGGGCCGGCCAGGCGGAGGAGCGAGGGCAGGCAGAAGCGCAGCGCTAAAGACGTTTGCTGCTGCTGCTACCGCAAACTACTACTTAAAGTAAAATTTTCAGGCTGACCCTCTCAGGCAAGATTTACCGTCCACTGGACTGCTTTTCACCTTATTGCTTCAAAGACGCACCCCCATAACGATACAAATCGGTGCAACGATGGGGTTCAAACCCGCGCACCTGCTATGTGTCTCCTCCGGTCGCCGCGAGGCGCAGACGAATGCACCCACCACGCCACCGAACTAGACTAAAGACGTTTGCTACTGCTACCGCTACAACTACTACTACTACTACTATTATTTTAGATAGTTGTAGTCTTCTTACTAGTACGCAGGAAACTACGACTTACTACTTTTTGGTTTTTTTTTGTGAGAGGGAAAAATGCTTTTACGCACACCCAAAACGGGTAGTGTAGGACTCGATGCCGATGTTGTTGGCATAATACCCACTACTAAATGGCCTCTCACCTAAATGGCCTCAGGAAGAGGCGAGGAGCTGGAACCACTCTTTAATACTACTTCAACTTAAAAATACTTCAACTACTTACTATTACTACTACTACTACAGCTCTACGTGCACGTGTACGGCAAGATAGACCAAACATAACTAACGTCTCTCTGGCCGTCCCGCTTGTCGTCTGCCTAGATGCTGACTTACTGGCTGGCTGGCTGTCCGGCCGGTTGGAGATTGGACTGTTACTTTGGACTGTCACAATTACAGCTAGTACGACCAGTACAGCTAGAAAGTACACCACGGACAACCACACAGCGAGTAGCTAGACTACTGTTGTGACAGCCAGGAGACGGAGAAGTACGACGTTGTTCGAGCGTGGCAACATCGGCTACAAACTCACCTCGTTCCTTCTCCTATTCCATCTCCGGCTCTTCCTTCTATTCCCCCTATTCCTCCTGCTACTACTGCCGCTGCGTCTGCTGCCGCGTGCTGACTAAGCCAGGCTTCTACTACTACTACTAACTACTAGGAGTGAGCGGAGAGGCCAACAGGCACGCACGCATTCAGACAGACAGGCAGACGGCTTTGCAATGTGGCCAGTCAACGCCTTTCAAACAACAAAAACAAAACCTCCACTATGCGCAAGCAGCAGCGGCGCGGCTACAAGAACAACTGCAACAATAACAACAACAACAACCATCTCGGTCGCGGCGACACCAATTAACAACAGCAAGCAACAACAACAACATGAACAACAACTCGAATACTATGAGTATTATTACTGCTGCTGCTGCTGCTGCTGCGATCTCGACAACTTGAACCGCAATAGCAGCAACAACAACAGCAACATAAACAACTCTAATGACGACACAGACACCACAATCTCCACCATCAGCAACATCATCAAACTACTACTACTACTACGACTACGACTACTATAACCACTACTACCACAACTACAACAACAACGACAAACAATGACACCTACAGTAGTGATAGTGATGACAGTGACAAGAGCGACGACCGCGACAAACAACACGATATCCGTCGGGGTATGATGCACGTCTAGTCGGCAGCAGGCAAAGCAGCAAAACACACATATCTTTAACATATATATATATATATATATATATATATATATATATACAAAGAATTGGGGCAAGGATGTTCCACCTCTGCCTTATCAGTATATATATTATATATATATATATATATATATGTGGAAAAATTAGGGAGAACTAGATCATCCTTACCCCGTCCTTCTCCCTCTCTCTCTGTGTGTGTGTGTCGTTGTCTGTCCTTCTGTCTAGCTAAGTAAGAACAAACAAAAGTGCGATGCGTAGTCGTAGTCACCCAACGGCGGCAGAATCGTCATCATGCCAAGATTGACGGACGGAGAAAGAGAGAGCGAAAGAAAGTGAGAGAAAGGAGGAGGGAGAGAGAGTGAAAAAGAGTGTGAAGGAGCCTAGGAACGGAGAGAGTGCGACAATTTTAGAGAGTGCTCATCTCACAGCCGAACCTGGAGCGGTGGCGACCATCACAGACACACAGATCATAGATGATACACCAGTGGGATAAGCTAGCTGGCTGGCTGGTTGGATGGCTGGCTAAATGACGACTGAATCACGATGGAACGGAAACGCGCCAGAAAACGACCGGGTACAATTCCTTGCTATCGAAGAAAACACGGCCTAAAACGCCATCAGCAACAGCAGCGACGACGGCGGCGGCGTCAGCGTCGGCAGCAGCCTCTGCCGCTGCTGCGCTTGCTGCTGGAGGCCCGTCGGTAGAGGCTGATTGCGTGGATTGCGATGATGTCCTGCTCTAGCCGGATTAGCTGCAGCTTTGAGCTGAGAGCAAAACGTCCTGGCCGAGGCAGAGAGCCACGTGCTACGTAGAAAGACTACAATTAGTACATCGTTGTTTACACAGTTCCGCGCCTTGGTGCTACGAGGTAGGGTTTGCTCGGGCAAGGAGTATCTAGTGAAACGCGCCTCTGTAGGACTCTCCGTGTCGGAGCGGGAGAGTTGGTACCATTTTCTAATATTACTTCACTTGTACTTCTAATAGTATTGCTGCTGCTAGTAGTAGTAGAGTAGTAGTAGTATCGAGTCCGGTGGCGTGGTGGCTTAAGTCTGCGCCTCGCGACCGGAGGAGACACATGAAGGTGCGCGGGCTCGAGCCCTACCGCTGCACATTTGTATTTATGGGGGTTCGTCTATAAAACAATGTGAAAAACAGTTCCGTGGACTCCGTTAAATCTTGGCTGAGGGTTAGCTCGAAAACTTTACTTTAGTAGTAGTCGTCGTCGTTAGAAACATTGCGTCTATGAAGCAATGCGAAAAGCAGTCTCATAGACGTTAAATCTTGGCTGAGAGTCAGCCCAGAAAGTATATTTTTAGTTGCTAGAAACATTGCAGATACGTGACGGCTCCTACCTCCACCCAATCGGTGAAGCAGTGAGCCCAACATGTCTCCACTGTGGCCACTTGGTAAACACACCAGAAAAAAATGTCCTATTCTGCCCCGCCTGGAAGATCCAGCGCCGATTTCTGCAGAACCTACGCGGCTACACATCGTCGACTTTGCCTAGCCTTCCTGGCCTAGTCACAAAAATGACAACTTCACTTGATGATTGGTGCACAATCGCGATCATCATCAAGTATGTTCCGATAGCCGAGAAAGAATGGGTTGTCCGCATGTGCATTTCGACGCCCTCTCTGGCTACGGGGGGCCGGCGCGACCATTACACCGGGCCATTACACCCCGGTTGTTATTCGGCTCCGACTTTCGAACACTTTTGGTTCAGACTTTTGGCCACTCTGCAATGAAACATGTTGTTAACCTTGTCGACCATTGATATTGTTACGCCATTTCTATAATTAATTGATCGTATGTTCAAATATTCAGTCATTGTTAGACCTTAAGATGAAGTTCAATTATTCAGTTATTGTTAGATCCTAAGAAGACCTAGGGGCAGACCATCGCCCTGTGGGGGATTGACCCACTCTTGGACGTGGAGCAGGTCGAAAGCGAACTGCAAAAGGCCTTGCAGCTTCCGGCCGGCGCCAAGATCACAGCTACCGAGCCAAGGCTCGGAAGAGCTGAAGTTTGGTACGCACTGGTCACGGCGTCCCCGGCGGCGGCAAGAGCCATATGCTCCCGCAAGACCCTTAAGCTGGGCTCGAGGTGGTGCAGACCTGAGGAGTGGATTAGGCTCCCCAACTGCTACAAGTGTCATAGGCCGGGCCATAAGGCCCAAGACTGCAAAGCAGAGAGCCAGGTGCCTCGGGTATGCCACAAATGTGGTGAACCTGACCACCTGGTAGCCAATTGCAAAGCAACGACACCAAAGTGTCTGGTCTGCGGAATAGAGGGGCACCGAGCGGATAGGATGTCTTGCCCGGCCTATAGGGAGCAAGTCGAGCAGCGGCGGGAGGCCCGAAGGGGCGTCGCCAAGGGACAGGTAGATGGCAAGGAGACCCAAGTAGAAGCCCAAATAACCAAGAAGAGCAATAAAAAGGGGAATAAAGACAAGGGGGCTAAAAATAACAAGAAAACCGTTATCCCAGCAGAGGACGGAAAGGGTGATTGGAACTTAGTAGGTAGGGGCCCTTTATCCGACCAATGTTAAAGATACTTCAGGTAAACCTTAACCGCTGCAGGGCGGCGCATGACATGCTCGATGAGATAGTACGCAGAGAGTCTATAGGTCTCTGCCTGCTTTCCGAGCCAAACATAGCGATCACCAAGCGGAAGGCAGACTGGGTATCTGACGCAGAGGCGGATACCGCAATCTGGTGGACGGGTTCCGAGAGAAACCTCGCGATTAGGGGCGGGGGGTCGGGGAGGGGGTTCTCCTGGCTGGAGATTGACCGGGTAGGGGTCATCTATAGCTGCTACTTCTCTCCCAACAGGGAGGAGGAGGAATTCGAGGAATTCCTCGAGGAACTTGCCCAGAGCGCGGGGGCACATGCAGGTAAGAGGGTAGTGATCACCGGGGATTTTAACGCAGCCAGCATAGCATGGGGTAGCCGAACCACAACTAGACGGGCCCAAACTTTACAGGAGTGGATGGCTGAAAAAAGTCTAATGGTTCTTAATGACGGAAGGGTCCCCACCTTTTCCAGAGGGAGCCAGACGGCCTTCATTGACCTAACAATGGTCAATGAGGCGGCCTTTCCACTGGTGGTAGAGTGGAGGGTGAGGGAGACGGAGGAGACCATGAGTGACCACAGATACATCTGTTTCACCATCAGTACCCCCGAGGTGGCCCTCGCCCCGCCCCCTAGTAAGAGATGGCAGATGCGGAAACTTGACGCCAAGATTCTAGTGGCTGAAATAGACGAGGGTTGCAAACAACTGGGAGACACGGTGGGAGATGAATATCAAATAATTAGCATACTCTCTACAGCATGCGAGAAAGCTGCTCCCTCACAACACCATGGGAGCCGCCACCCTCCTAATTACTGGTGGAACAAAGGGATCGCAGCTGCCCGCAGGGCTTGCATTAGGCTAAATAGGATTTTCACGAGAACACGCAGCTGGTTAACGCAAAGAAAACGACGGGTGGGATTTTACGGGGAGCGAGAGACCGCAAGAGCTGAATCCCAATTGACGGAGTACAAGGCTGCTCGATTGAGACTCCGAGGACTCATCGCCAAAAGTAAAGCCCGAGCGGAGAAAGAGCTGATAGACGCGGTGGAGAGCGACGTATGGGGCCTGCCGTACCGAATAGTTATGGCCAAACTCCGGAGACCTCCCCCGAAACTCCCCCCGGATGTGCTGCGGGAGACTGTAACCGGTCTTTTTCCGGCACAGCCGCGGAGAGAAAACGAGGAGTTCTCGGTCACCCCGGAAAACATTCCGGAGGTGACGCTGGAGGAGGTCGAACAAGCCCGGAATCGGTTGGCAACTGGTAAAGCGCCCGGCCTAGACGGAATTCCCCCAGAGGTAGCGAGGCTACTGGTCAAAAGGTGGCCTAAGAGACCAAGCCAAGACCTTGCCAACAAGCTTTTGAGAGAGGGGAGATTCCCGAGGCTGTGGAAAAGGGCAAGCCTGGTTCTAATCCCCAAACCCGGGAGGAAGACGGGGCCTTCGGCTTACCGGCCCATATGCCTCATTGACGCCATGGGTAAGCTCCTGGAGAACGTTATAGTCAAGAGACTAAACGACGAGATTCAGGAAAAGAACGCCCTATCAGATGCCCAGTACGGCTTCCGGAAGGGCAGATCCGCATTAGAGGCTCTAAAGAAGGTTCTGAAACGGGCGGGTGAGGAGACTATGAAGACCCCTAAAACAAGGGGATTCGTGCTCCTGATCCTCCTGGATGTCAAAAATGCCTTCAACACAATGAATTGGAAAGTAATTGTGGAGGCGATGAAGAGGAAGGGCTTTTCCCTCTACCTCCGTCGAATGATTTCATCCTACCTGGATGACAGAGGCTTGGTTGCAGGGGGGCAGGAGTACGAGGTTACTGCCGGAGTCCCACAGGGCTCGATTCTAGGACCCGTGCTCTGGAACATAGCTTACGACGGGGTGCTCGAGATCCCAGGTCTCCCGTATGGGGTGGAGACGTTGGCGTACGCCGATGACCTTGCACTCATGATAACGGCCAGGACCGAAAGAGCCCTGGAGAGCGCCGCCAATGAGGCCTTGTCAATGGTGTCCGAGTGGATGGAGTCCCATCACTTGAAACTGGCACCCGACAAGACGGAGGCGATGTACCTAACAGGCAGAAAGAGGACGACCGGCATTAACCTCGTGATGGCGGGCCACCCGATAGAAATCAGAAAGAAGGTAAAGTACCTTGGGGTCATGCTAGACACCGGACTGACCGGATCGGCACACGTTAAGTACGTGGCCGAAAAGGCCCAAAGGGTCTCCCTGAACCTGGCGCGGATCATGCCTAGGGTCGGTGGGGTGGCTGAGGTGAAAAGAAGGCTCCTGGCCTCGGTGGCCGAATCAACGGCGCTATACGCAGCCCCAGTCTGGGGGGACATGGCAATGCGGACGGCGAAAAATAGGGGGGCACTAAGGTCGACCCAACGAACGCTGGCAATCAGGGTAAGCCGGGCGTATCGAACAGTCTCGACCGAAGCTCTCCTGGTCCTAGCCAAAATGCTGCCATGGGACCTCCTAGTGGCTGAACGAAGTAAAATGTATCTAGACGAAGGTCTGGATCTCACCAGGGCCAGGAGTGCCACCATATCGGCCTGGCATGAGGAATGGGCGCAGGTAAGACCCGGTGTGACCACAGGGAGCTGGACCAAGAGTCTGATACCGGACCTCAGGGTATGGTATGACCGCCGACACGGAGAGCTTTCCTACTGGACGACTCAGGTTCTGACCGGACACGGCCAGTTCCAGAGCTACCTGTCAAGGATCAAGAAGGCCATCAGCGATATCTGCGTACTGTGCGACTCTGGAGAAACGGACAACGTAGAGCATACTGTTCTGCGGTGTGATGCTCTCAGGGAAGCACGGGACGCAGCACCAACCGCTGTGAGGGGCCGACCCATCAAGGAGGTGGTCTCCCATATGATGACTTCGGCGGAGGCATGGAGGGAGGCGACGAACTTGTTCGACGCTGTTTTGACACTCAAGACAGCCAAGGAAACGGCCAGGCGGGAGAGGTTTGAGCGGGTCTCTCGGGAGAGTGGTCGAGACGAGGAGCCGAGGGAGGGGGGAGGGGGTGGGGAGCAGCCAGGCCCTCATGGTCTCGACGCACCCTCACAGGACGGATTACAAAATGGCATCCCCCTATCCAACCGCAGGTAGACATGCGGGATGATAGTCAGGGATAGAGCTGATTGAAGGAGAACGGCAGGGACGCCTCTCCCACGGTTTCGATGTAATGCCAAAGTAATACCGAGCCTGGGGGGTGGGGAGGAATCCGGGTTTAGTGGGTTTGCGAGTCTCACACTAGTCACGCAGGCTGCTAGTGGCGCATGTGCATCATGCATTACCGAAACCTCCCAGAACAAAAAAAAAAAAGATCCTAAGAAGACCTAATGTGATTCGAGCTATTAAATGCAATGTCACACGTCCATGGTATAATGTTGCACGTTAGCGAGACAATTCTAATAACCCCGGATTGCACGCATTCAACCGTTCCAGTATGATGTATAATTTTCAAACCTCGCAGCAATCGAAGCATGTTGCTATTACTCAGCTCTTGTTTAGGTGTAAGTAAAATGCAGATTAATTCACTATAAAGCATCAAAGAAGCTCCAAGGAGGGCCGGCGAAGAAAGAAACGCTCATCCGACTGTAGTGGTTTCACAAACCCGCGCGGACCAAACCAGCTGGAGTCTCATTAAAAGTACTAACTGCTTTAGAAGAATCGAAGTGTATACAAGCAACAACTCTCGTGTTATCAATATGTGTTATCCAACGAAGCAAAGATGGTCATTACCACAAAATACGAGACTTACAAATGAATTCGCAAGACAAAGGGAACCAGCATTTTAGAGATTCTTCTCGTCAGCGGACACAATCTCTTACGAAGTGCCAGTTATTTTGTGCAAAGCTCGCGCAGCAAAACGGATTGCACCGTTTGAACCACTACCGACGAACCATTCACTTCATATGAAGTTGCGGTTACAATTTCGCACCACCTTAAAAATGGAAAGAGGCCAGACAAATGTGATGAAAAATTACCATATATATATATATTGCTTGCTTGCTTTATAAATAACTGCCTAAACATAAAGAATATACCGAATAGTTAGCAAGACTGTATACTGATCTTATTCCTAGAGGCAAACGTGACGTTTTTGATCCTTCAGGATGGAGAGGAGCTTCCAAGAAAAGTTGCATTTATAAACTATTATCGTTGCTCCTATCTCAGCGTCTGGAAAATGTTTTTGAACTACAGGGCTTTATGCCTGACGAATGGTATAGGTTTAGGCGCTGCAGGTCAACACACCCAGCTTGCGTTATCATTATCGACAATATCGCAAAAACAGTGCGTCGGTACGGACGGTTAATGTTTGCAAAATTGTCAATTTCAAATTTGCCTTTGATACTGCATCTCGGAATGCTGCTTTTTAAAAACTGGCAAAAAATGGCTTGCCACGGTGCTTTCTCAAGAGATTGGCGGTTATTCTCGAGGAGAACAATGCGATACTGGACGGCGGTATTGCCAAACATCCCATATTTAGAAAGACATCGGGTATTGCACAGGATGATTAACTTAGTCTAGTTCTGCTTTCTCTAATTGTCAGTGATCCGCCGGCAATTGTGAAGCAGAAGCATCCATCAGTGCAACTTATCTAGCGTGCTGATGATATTGTGCTCTATTCTGAAGGTCGCGCTCACACTCCACAAGCGTTGGCCACTCTTGCAAAGTTCGCGGCACCTCGTTCGTCAAACATATAAGGGAAAGGGTCCGAAAGGATCTGCTCATCGCCATTTACTCAGTTATGGATCCGCAACTGCTCTCACTGTCGACGGCGTTAAAGCTGTTCGACCTGAAAGTGGCCCCTATAGCAAGCTCTGCGATTGAGCTCGTCTGGAAACATGCCTGTGGCGTTAAGCTGCATATATTTTTTCTATATAATTCGTTCATTTTGAAGATATCTAATTCCGATACGATTAAAGGATGGCAAGGTGGCACTATAGAAGCAGCTCCATATGGAGTTTGGGATTCATAATAGAGTCTATACACAGTCGAAAAAGATCCCTAAAAACCTTAGCTTTATCGCAGTCATTTATTAAAACGATATCGCTGTTACTACTAGCGTATATATCAAAATATACGCTATTAGCAACAGTAAAAATAACTTATTACGGATCTTTGGTATTGCAGTATATATTCAAGCTGACAGCATAGTGATCTGACGGAATATGAGCGTTAAAAACTTCTAAATCGTTGATCATATGTGGGTAAAATGATAAAAGCCAAAAAAAATATAAATGTATTATTGACGGGGTCATGCTTACCATTTACATTATTAAAAGCCAGTTGCACCAGCCAACGGGGACGCTAAACAACGATCAAATAAAACAAGAGTCCTACTTATGAGCGACTCTGCCGTCAAAAACCTGCGCAGAAAAGTCATTTTTGACCTCATGCCAGGGTTTCAGTCTAAACGTTACCCAAATGAGAAAGTTGCCGACATTCTTCAGAAGACGGAGCAAATGATTGCCGCCAAACCGGGTACGTACAAGTATATCATTCACGCGGGTCAGTTTGATACAATGAATGGACCCGAAGCTATCGAGACAATCGTCAAGCTTAGAGATGTCCGTGCCTCCAAATCTGCAAACTCCAGCATGATTGTTGTCACAATTCCAAACCATTCGACAGAATGCAGGACGTTTAATGAGGCCCTTAGCGTCTTGAAGCAGTCGAGCTCGATATCACAAGTAGAACTTATGGATGTGGCCAACGTCCAAACCGATACTGTTTTGAGCAAATCTATTTACTATAGCGAAGAAGTAACCGCTAAAATAGCACACGTCATAAGAAAAACGGTCGCCGAGCGGGTAAACAAAACTGATTTAAAAAGTGCTTCTCAAAGTGTGCATCTCGAAACCACAAAGGTTGCACATGGGAATAGCGACCGACCGAGCAGGCGCGATGTTTGTCGCGTCAAGTCGCAGAGACCAAGAAATTCCTTGGCAACTCCTGGAAGACTCCTGGAACGGGAGTCAATCTCGAACCGGGCAACAAATGGGACAGCAGAACATACGCGACGGCTTGGCTCAATTTTCTCAGCTCAAGAGATGGCGCAATCGTCGTTCCTGGCGGAAACTCAAGTCCGCTCCTGCAATACGTCTCAACTCAAGATTCTCCAGTGGAACATCGAGGGCATTGAGAACGGTTTACCTCTGCTGATACCTTCGGAAATAAATAAGTTCGATATTATCGTTCTTAACGAGACATGATAGGGCTGACCTTTCAGGGTTCTACTCAGCTAATAGCCCGGCTCATAAAAATCACGGTCGGGGCCGACCCAGTGGTGGAGTATCGGTCTGTTATAATGAACTTTTGGGAGCCGTTTCGACTATTTAAGTGAGGACAACTATACGGTTCTTGAGGCAGATGAAATCAACATAGTCGCCGTATACTCTAGCCTACATGAAGATATATCCACGTTCGTTGATGGATTGGCACAAGTCCTATCTGCAATTGATTTAAATAGTCCAACAGTTTTGACAGGCGACGCAAACTGTCGTCTCGAGCAACCGCGCGCACAAAGAACGCAGTTACTACTGGATATTCTCTACCAATTTGGTATGTGGGTGATCACAGACCCAGCACAGCATACCTTTATAGGGCACCAAGGATCATCAACAATCGATATTTTTGCAACTAACCTTAGCCCGAATGACATCCAACATTGCAGATATGCAAGCAATATTACAGCTTTTGGCAGTAGGCCGCACCTGCCGGTAACTTTGCTATTCAAGGTACACACAAACGGTACTACGGCAAAAAGAAAATACGTCGGAAAATTGCTAGATCCAGATTGCATCAACCGTTTGTCTAGGACACTGAACTTCGATTCAGGTGGCCTCGGCATAGAGAGTCTTTGCGAAAAACTGACTACAACAATCCTGAGTTGCGTAGCTCCCTCCGCCACTCGGCGCTCAAAACCGTAGTTCAACAGACAGTGCTACGAGGCTCAAAAGTATGCGAGGCAATCATTCTTTCTGGCCCGTTACCGTCCAGAGATGACCGATTTCTACAACAAAATCCGCAAATGGTACTCTAGTACTCTAAAAGAGGCCCAGCTTGCATATATTGAAACACAAGAAACAAAGCTGGTTCATGCCGCAGAACGCCAGGCTTATAAATGGGTCCGACATACAAAGGAAAGAGTTGCGTGCCCCATTTCATCCACAATCCTTGTCCAGCACTTCAGAGATATGTTCTCGTCGGCGAACACAATGCCGCTCGAAGTGCCAGTGTTTCAAGGCCCGCACAGCGAAATTGCCAGCATCCTCCGGGCCAATACCGACGAGTCATTTACTTAACAGAAAAAAGGTTGCGATGGCAATTTCTCACCTTAAAAATGGAAAGGCGCCGGGAGCAGATAAAATTAGAAATTATCATATCAAGCAGTCGGAACCGCTGCAACCAGCGATTACTCACATAATGAATAGATGCCTGGACATAGGGGATATACCGGCTAGTTGGTGAGACTGTATGCTGGCCGTGAGTCCTAAAGGCAAAGGTGACGTATTGGATCCTTCAGCCTAGAGAAAAATTTCAAAGAAAAGCTCCATCTATAAACTACTATCTTTGCTTCTAACCCGGCGCTTGGAAAATTTTCTCGAAATGCAGGGCTTTATACCCGAAGAACAGCATGGATTCAGACGCTGCAAATCAACACATACAGCTGGCGCAATATTTCTCGAGGATTTTAAGAAAACAGTGGGCTGCCGCGGGCGTTCAATATTTGCAATATTTGTGGATTTCAAATCTGCTCTTGATACTGCACCTCGGAACGTTGCCATTTGGAAGATGGCAGCTTTGGGTATGCCACCGCGTTTTCTCAAACTATTGGCGGCTAGTCTCCAGGAGACTTATGTAATATTGGACGACGGCGTTGCCAAACATCCCAAATTTGGACAGACAACAGGTGTTGCTCCGGGCGATAACCTTAGTCTGATCCTGTTTTCTGTAATTGTTAATGAGCTGCCGGCGATTGTGAAGAAGAAGCATCCGTCAGTGCACCTCATCCAATACGCTGATGATATTGCTATCCACTCTAAAAGTCGCTTCCATATTCAGCAAGCGTTGGTCACTCTTGCAAAGTTTGCGGTAGATACTTTACTAGAGATAAATATTTTAAAGATAAAGGCAATGAATTTCAGTCGTGGAGGACGTCTTGCAACAACTGATTCCATAAAGCTTCACGGCCAACCCTATTGAATTTGTCAACCATTTTTTATATTTGGGCTTGGAATTTACGCCAAGCGGCATCTCATTCTCCAGACATATAGAGGAACGGGTCCGTAAGGTGCTGATTGCCCTTTACTCAATTAAGAATCCGCAACGCCTCTCACTGAGGACGGCTTTAAAATTGTCTGACCTGAAAGTTGCCCCTACAGCAAGTTATGCGATGGAACTTATTTGGGAACATCTCAGAGCTTCAAGCTTTGACGAACTCGCCCGCCGAAGGCAACGTATATTAAACGGGTAATGGGCGTTCACCGAAGCAGCCGAAACCGATTGGTGTATCTGGCTTCGGGTACCCCACTTTTCACAGAAGACCTTCAGCGCCGCTTTAACCTGCGGTTAACTCGCGAGTAACAAAAGCACTTACTAAAGTGGAAAGCTAATATGTGTCAAGTGGACATGGATTTCTATCGGACGCAAGCTATGATGAACAACTCGTGAAAGAATGCCCAATACGAAAATCGCCACCTTATTATGCGTCATGCAATGCACGGCTTCTATCATGCAGTGTGCACGAAAGTTGGTTTCCATGAGGCAGACGAGCAGTTTACCTGTGGAACAACTCGCTCATCCATCTATCGCATTGCCGGAACCCACAAACACTCCGGCAAATTCATATGTAACACACACCCAGCTTGAGTAATAAATTATTGTTTGAATTATTAAAAACTGTGGCGTTGTTTATAGCTGTGACTTGATTAGTCATAACGTACTGGCAACAACTTCAGTGTTGCCAACTAACCCTTCGATTCAGCCGCGTTTGCATAAGTCCAGTATACTATCTACTAGAGCCTCGTCCAAAATGATGAACGTTATTTAGGTGGCTGTGTCGTGTCTATATATATATATATATATATATATATATATAAAGTTGCGCATATCATAAGAGTGTCAGCTCGCAGATAAGAATGTTTCAGTTTATCACTTTGCCTACCTCTTGATACACCTGTAACCCAATAAAACGACGAGTTGTGTACGTTCAGCTGACTGAGTTCACCAGCACCGCTTAGTTCGACCACTGCGCGACGCTTCTTCGATCTGGACACGTTGCAGTTACCTCCGTTGTTATTTTAGGTAGCGCCTGTCATGTCAGCTGTTGTTGTTTTTGTTGTCGTTGTTTTTGTTGTTGCTGTCATTGCCATCGTCGTATGTACATTATCATCAACCAGCTTCTTTGTGGGTCGAGCCCGGTGGCGTGGTGGCATGCGTCTGCGCCTTGCGACCGGAGTAGACACATAGGTGCGCGGGTTCGAGCCCCACCGTTGCACATTTGTATTTATGGGGTCCGTCTATGAAGCAGTGCGATCAGCAGTCCCATGGACGTTAAATCTTGGCTGAGAGTCAGCCCCGAAAGGAGCTTCTTTGTGGGCTTTCGCCGACTTGCCACCTTAGTCGCGCTCACAACACCTTGACCCTCAGGATACAAATAACAAGTTTCTATGCCGCTTTAAGCGCTCGCGCACACTTTGCACATGTTGCCAGCAAACAGCTGACTAATATAATAACGGGTTAAGTAGTATCACATAATGTATGACAAGTGGCAAAATGCCTAGAGACTGGAAAAGGGCGGAAGTGGTTCTGATTCCCAAAAGTAACGGAGGATACAGACCCATATAACTCCTGAACACCCTAGCAAAAGGGTATGAGGCAATTATAGAATACAGATTTAGGGCGTTTGCGGAACAGAATGATCTTCTATCGGCCAACCGGATTTCGCAAAAACAAATCAGTTCTCATAGCAGTTCAACGAATAACAATCAAAGCTGACTTGCTGCACAGTTTGCCTATATACAAACGGAAACTGCTTGTGGCTGTCCTTCTATGTCAAAAACACGTTCAGCAGTCTGCCGTGAAAAGAGATTTTAGAAACCCTGGTGAGAAAAGCGGCTCCTCTTTTTCTTGCGAGGGCCGTCTCGGGATACTTGGACGACAGAAGAGTTTTTAACGACACGGTGGAGATATACATGACAGCAGGAGTTCCACAAGAATCAATCCTGGGCCCCCTGATCTGGAACATAACATATGACGACGTCTTGAGACAGAAAGATCTCCCACAGGGAGTAGAGATGATTGCGTACGCGGATGACTTGGCCGTTATTACTCAAGCAAAAACAAAGGAAGAGCTAGAGTTAAAGAAAAACATGGCTCTCCGGTCGACAAAGAGATGGATGGACAGAGCTGGACTACAGCTGGCCCCGGAAAAGAGCGAAGCCATTCTCTTGACAGGAAGGAAAAGAGTGGGCAGCATAAAACTAATGGTGGCGGGCCAGGAGATTAAGCAAGTAACAGAATCCATATACCTTGGTGTCCTACTAAATAAGGGTCTCAGAAGCACAAGTCATATCAGGAAGTGCACGGCCAAGGCGGCTAAAGCGGCTAACGCGATAGGCAAGATCCTCCCAAATGCATACCGGCCGCGGGAGTGTCGGCGACGACTATTAATGTCGGTTACCGAATCAATGGCACTTTTCGCTGCGCCAGTCTGGCTGCAGAGCACTCTGAAAACGACGACGGCACGAAAGGCCCTGAGAAATACGCAGAGAACAGCGGCGCTTAGGATCCTGCAGGCGTACGGTTCTCCGACACGGGGAGCTTTCCTACTGGACGACTCAGGTTCTGACCGGACACGGCCAGTTCCAGAGCTACCTGTCAAGGATCAAGAAGGCCATCAGCTGATATCTGCGTACTGTGCGACTCTGGAGAAACGGACAACGTAGAGCATACTGTTCTGCGGTGTGATGCTCTCAGGGAAGCACGGGACGCAGCACCAACCGCTGTGAGAGGCCGACCCATCAAGGAGGTGGTCTCCCATATGATGACTTCGGCGGAGGCATGGAGGGAGGCGACGAACTTGTTCGACGCTGTTTTGACACTCAAGACAGCCAAGGAAACGGCCAGGCGGGAGAGGTTTGAGCGGATCTCTCGGGAGAGTGGTCGAGACGAGGAGCCGAGGGAGGGGGGAGGGGGTGGGGAGCAGCCAGGTCCTCATAGTCTCGACGCACCCTCACAGGACGGATTACAAAATGGCATCCCCCTATCCAACCTTCGCTTGCTAATTCCGGATATAAAAAAAGTAGGAAAACCGCCCGGCAGGAGAACTTATATTTTTCCTTACGCAGTGTCTCACTGGCCACGGTGACTTTCAAAGCAATCTCTTTTGTATAGACAAAACACCTCCGGAAACCTGCGTGCACTGTGCGGACAGCGTCGACGATGACTCTCCTGAAATGTAATGGACTAGAGCAGGCAAGGACAACTGCCATAACGCTGCTAAGATTGAAATGGTCCAGAGAAGAAGAAAAACAAGGAGCCAGAACACCAGACCCGCCGAGAAGTAACATGCAAATGTTTGTGGAGTACATTTGCAGCACCGCATCAGCATGAAAGCTGGGCGAGGAAATGGCAACTGCAGTGATAAAAAAGAAAACCGAGCTCGGTAGGTACAGAAGAGGACGGATAGAGCTTACGACATCAACAGATAACCTGGCTTGTAATCCGACGGGTTCGCAGGTGTTGGGACAAGCACGTCGGACCGGTGGGGTAACCCGTGAGTGACCTCGGCCAAATGATCCGGTAGGCGCTCGCCACTTTTCCTAATGGCTCCTACTGTTCTGTGGATATCTGGGTCATTAGAGAGTGAAGCTTAAGGGGGAGGTGTGTTTAGTGGTTAGGGGTCTTGGCGGACCAACATTCAACCGGACCAACCGCTAGGGTCGAGTCCCACACTGCTCGAGAGGGGGAACACCCCGCACTCGTAGCGTGCGTAAAAGCATTCACCCTTCTCCACAAAAAAATTATCTACAGGGTGTGACAAAAAAAATTCGGAAGCAACATAAGGAATTGTAGAGCTCGTTAAAGCAAATATTTTTTCCAATGGAAAACCACATGGTCTCTAAGAAGTCTTGTTTCGGAGTGAGAGTGAAATTGCTAGAGTTTGTGACATTAGTGTTTTTGCCCGACATAGGAGCATTAAATGTGCTGTTGCGAGACAACCAGTCCTCATATACAGAAACTGAGCACACCGTCGTGTTCGCGAAAAATTCTGCTCCGTCTGAAGAATATACAAGGCCGGTCAGAACATGCGACACGGTCGTTTAAAAAAGAAGTTGCTAAAAATGAGGTTGTTTATTAGCTTTCACGCCAAATGCCTCAAAATTATTACCCTACGACCACTCAAAGCGCTCAAAACTAGCACATTCATGCAAACGCACATTTCACGCAAATTGATGTTAATGCGAGCTGTGGTTGCGGAGTAATTACGATTTTTCGACGAACATGTTGAGATTGGACACATGCATAAATGACCTAGAGTGCTTTGTCTGATGGAGTACGTCATTTATGTATGCACTCAATCTCGAGTACTCCGCAATCACGGCTCGCATTGCCATGTATTTGGTACTAACGTGATCGGCATGAAATTCGCATTTGCCTAAATAAGTTAGATTTGGCGCTGTGATTGGTCGTAGGTTTATGATTTTGAGATACTGAACGTGAAGGCTAAAAAAATACCTTTATTTTTTGCGAACTATTTTCTAACCGAACGTGTCACATCTTTTGGGCGACATTATACATATACTCTTCAAGAAGCACAATTCACGAATACGTCGATGTGCTTCGTTTATCTATCGGATTACCGGTTATCTCGCAATTGTACAATTTATGCTCCTAAGTCGGGCAACAATACTAGTGTCACGGATTTAAGTAATATTACTCCTACTATCTCGACATGTTCGCCGAAAAGTCGTAATTACTCCGCAACCACAGCTCTCATTAACATCAATTTGGTACCAAAATGATTGTGCAATGTGCATCAATTTGGTACCAAAATTATCGTGAAATGTGCGTTTGCATGAATATGCTAGTTTTAAGCGCTGTGCGTGGTCGTAGGGTAATCATGTTGAGGTATTTTGCGTGAAACTTAATAAAAAACTTATTTTTTAGCGACTTATTTTTTAAAAGAACGTGTTGCATCTTCTGACCGGCCTTGTATATTTTTTAGAGAGAGCAGAATTTTTTCACGAACACGTATAGAAGGGCTGATTGTCTCGCAACAGCATATTTTATGCTCTTATGTCGGACAAAAACACTAGTGTCATAAATTGTGGTAATTTCACTCTGACTCCAAAACAAGACTTCTCAGAGACCATCTTCCATTGGAAAAAATATTTGCTTTACCGAGCTCTACAAATCCTTATATCGCTTCCGAAATATTTTTGTCACACCCTGTATATATATATATATATATATATAGGTATATTTATTATTTGTATGGTTACAGGGATATATATATATAACCTTAGAACAAATATATGATAATGTCGTCGTCTTAAGCAAATGAAATGGATGTTGCGTCGAAGGTTAAAATTCTGCGTTATTTAACCCTTTGCTTATGAGCTTTGCCGCATATAAGCGCGTCCGTACTCGAGAACCCAAATCGACCATAACTTCTCTAGCGACTGCAGCAGGGCATGATAGTTGAGAAAAGCTGTTAACTAACTTTTTGAGTCTGAAGGTCGGCTATATGATGAAACAAAGCGAATGCCGTTCCTTTGCTATTTTGCAGGGCATTTTTAGAAAATCGAGGCCAAAAGGATTAAGTTACATTTAGCCGGTTGGGCAATGTGAAATGCCGGTATTGCGAGTAGTTTCATTGGAGACTCTGGCGCATTATTTTAAAACAAATTAACTTTAAAAATCGGCGGCGGAGTTTGCTAGCGTATATTTTCTAGTGTTGCTATTAGAAGTGCTCTAATGCGATTTATTCTTGATTTATTTCAGGTTTTTTAGTATATATGACAACTACGTTTCGAAATTACGGGGCCTTGTCGTGAGTTTATCAACTCCGCGCCAAGTTATTGGCTTGGAATTGTCTAGCGTACATTGCTTTGAGGATGCTTTGCAAATTGGTGTTATCAGAATACCTAATTCTTGACTTAAAAACGTCTGGTCTGCACACGCTTCTGAGCAAAACAAATATTACTGTTGTGGTACATTGACTTGAAAGTATTTATTGTTGTTGTGCTTTTTTTATTTGAACCATATATCCTTAATCAGGGGTTCACGTTTAGATTAAATACTTGCATATAAAACCCACTAGTACTATTGGTTGTTAAAATATAGTTTACAGCATTTCTTATTGGAACCACTTTTGCTTTATGTCGGTGAAAAAGTTAAAATTCTTCTCAAGGCGCTCCGTTCATTCAGTTTTCATATGGGACTCCCTAGGTCGTGGCCGGTGCATTCTTTTTTCGTTCTTCATCCCCAACTCGTTTGTTCGTCTTATAACGTTCTCTACCAGGTTCGATCTCTATTTCCACTTTTTTCATCCTGGAATATGACGGCATCTAGATCTGTCACTGCCATACTCGAGGACCCTGCTGCTGCAACTAGTGATTCTGTTCGTGCGTCCTTTAATGCTGGGCAGAAAAGGGGAAATAGCATGGGCCGCGTGCATATAGACAAGAGAATCTGCAAAATAAAGCATGATTTTCAAGTTTTTAATTGAACTGTACTGTTACTATCATCATCATTATCATGATCATCTTGTTGACGGTCGCATGCGTGCATTGTTTCTCTCCGCCTCTCGTACCCACACTACTTACTCTCTTTATGTCTCCTTCTCTCTCCTCCCTCTCTCTATTAACTTCTTCTTTTTCTCTTGGAGCGGATGGGGTAAGACGAATTGGGTGCGGAGGGGGGGGTGGATTGTGGGGGTGATCAGCGACGAAGCGGACCCAAGGGGCCATTTCAAGTGGCGGTTGCGCAGAAGTGACAGAAGCTCGCTATAAAGTCTATAAGGTCTTAGAAACGCGGTCGCCCGCCGAACACGAGCCGAATAACAGAAGGCGGGGGTCGGGGTTGCGGTGGGGGCACGTGGGAGACAAAGGAGGGAAAAGGAGGCAAGGAAAAGTCAAAGCGTAACCAGAAGAAGAAGGAGGCCCCTGGCTGTCAAGCTGTCAGTAGAGGTGCTTGTATATATATATTTTCAACTTCAAACGTGGTTTATTCACGGAACTGCATTTCACAACGCTTAAGCTCTCGGTAAATAAAAATGGTTGAAAAAAAAAAATATATATATATGGTATCGAAATACTTGATGAACAAAAATCCCAGCAACCGCTACTATAAAGAATGTGACATAGCAAAATGCTCCAAGCTAAGCTGACAAACTTTCTCCACTCACGAGGGAATTCCGAGAGCGCCCAGGGTTTGCAGAAGAGATGTTGCAAGAGATTTTTAGCGGATCATACGAATGCCGCGGATTTTCCATGCGCTATCGACTGGTGGAGGTTGGCTCGTAGACGCTGCATCTGGACCAAGAGAAAAGTCAACTAGGGTAATCGGGCTTCAGCAAAAAGAACCCGAAAGGAACTCGTATAGGCCAATCTGCCTTGCTAGTACACTGGCTAAAAGTATAGAGTCAATAGTAGAGTCCCGTTTGCCATACCTTGCATAGAAGCACAGCCTCCTCTGACACAATACAAGTTCCGAAATTACATATCAGTCATCTGGCCATAGAGCGGGTGGTTACCAAGGCGGAGGTCCTGCACTAATTCTCGCCTCGGACTAGGGACTTGCTACTGGTCGCACTGCTGGACGCTAGAACGCATTCAGCAACCTGCCTTGGAAGGAAATTTTAGACATACTTTATAAATGTTGTAAATTGTCAAAACATTTGTTTGGGGGACCTTGGGGGTTCTTGCAGTCTTCCGTGATGGTCCTATGAAATCTAATGAAATTTCAAAGAGCGGTAGTATTAATTCGTAATGATGTGCTGTATATGCAGCGAATTTCAGAGTTGATACAACGACTTCCTGTATATTATAACAGTGACGGATTTGTGGCACTGATTTTGAATAAGAAACGTTGTGTGTGTCACCACGAACATTTCTTCTGTGAAAAACTGCCTCTGCACTGGCTTGAATAATCGTTAGGGAGCCTAATCGTTCGTTGTCTCTGGGCCTAGAATTTTAACCCTATATGTGTGATGAAAGCTATTAGTGGCTAGAAAACTGTTGCTGGCGCAAGCCAGTGTCTTGTCAGTCCGTCGTCATTGGCAGAAAGGTTATCCGATCTCTGTAAATATGATTCTAGTACAAACGTAAGATGGATGTGATGTATTTAAGTAATAAAGCAATGTTTGTTTGCGTAATGTCTAAGACTCTAGACATGCACATCGTGCGTCACTATATATATATATATATATATATATATAACATAACATAACATCACATTTATTTCACATAAAAGAGTTGGTATTAATATACATACTTCTGTAAAACAATCGTGACTAATCACCAAATAGGCGAGCGCTATTTGGATTAGCATGGGCCCATTTGGCCATACGCCAAGCAAACAGTCCGTTCACGAATTCACCGCGGGCCACGGCTTTTGAGGTGATTGATCGTTGACTCCTTGGGTTATTGAAGCGTACATCAAAAACGTGTCCTAACAAGTCACATTTTCGTAATTGATGTAGAAAAGATAAGTTGCCCTACATGAAAAGTGAGTCAATACTTAGAACAACGTCATCTAACACGCTGTGGGGGCACCTGATTCGCAGGCGTCTTAGAAACATGTTTTGGACGCCATCCACCAACTGTATATATATATATATATATATATATATACACACAAGAAGCAACTCAACGCAATTGGTAAGTGCTAGTAACTGGCGGGTGAGTAACACTACCGCACGTTACCGCGGTTGACTTCAGCGGTTTTTTGAGTGAAACGCCGCAAAGTGACGGACAACAATAGAGAGGAGGAGAACGCTCAAATTCAGATGAATCCGTGTACAAGGTAGTAAATTATCGTTGAGCTCTGCCGATACACGCACTGCCCGCCTTCCCGGAAATTCGTACGCTTGACCAATTCGAGCATTCATGAAACACTAGGCAAGATAAAGCGAATTAAGGTACTGATTGGAGCGTGCGTAAATGATTTCTGCTCTGACATTCGATGGCTATTTTTCGCGTCGCAAGTTGCATTTAGCTCGCAAAACTGAGTAGTAATGTGCACAGTTTTTTAAAAGAATAGTGAGAGAACGAAAAGCACATTTTTTTAAAAGCAATCGAGTCTTAACTTGGAGGGATAAGTCAAATATGACGAGCGGTTGCTCCCATATTAGGAAGGTCCGCAGCTTTGATCAAATGTGGACACGCGTTCCTGACCAAAGATAATCTTTGTCGTAATTTGTAAAATGAATTAATGAAAGAATAAAATGGTTAATTCGTTTTTAATTAGTCAAAATGATTACTTATTCCTCCGGAATGTTTTTTGTTCTGGGATCTGAGCGGCGAACATTCCTGGTAGGGGAGCATCCTCTCGTCCTTCTTTCCATATCTCGTCACACTAGGTTCAATTGCAATTCGTCTTAAGTAATTTAAGACATAGTACTACCAAGCTTTACATGCGACTCGATGCGTATTAAACAACGACTACAGGCATTGTTAATAAAATAATAATAATTTTTTCGTCCGCTACGAGACGATAGTGGTCGCAATCAGTTCGAGCTCCGTTAGTTTGCGAGTTTTTAAAAAGTGAAAGAGTGAATCAATGGACGTGAAAATTGCCGAGTTCTTTGGCTGTATCATCATTGGCGCACATTTCCATGCTACGTAGGTGAGTTTTGGTGCACAAATCCGTTTTTTGGAAAGAAAAAAGCAACTCGTGGCTGAAAAACAACAACAAAGCCAAGTGTTCCAATTTGCCGCTGGCGGCTCGTGGCCCACTAGCCCGATGCGCGATGGTGAACACACCACCCGATGTGCACGTTCCCTCTCGCCACTAGCAAAGTGCACACGACGTGACGATGCACGCTCGCTGTCACCACTCGTAACGTGTTTGCGTGCTGAACAAGACGTTGATCATTGCTGCTCGGCAAAGTGTCATCCGTCTACCAGATTAACAGCACAAGCTCAAGTGAACGCTAAAAGGATCCTCCGAAGAGAGCAAACGCTGGGCGTCCTTATGGCCGACCAAGGCGAGATAGAGGAAGGTAGTGAGCAACCTGAGAATGAAATGGATGCTGAGGACAACCACCCTGAGTGGAAGGCTGTCCCCACAAGAGCAGAGCAAGCCATCTTAACCGCTCAACGAAAAGTAGCGGGTAACCTAGGAAGATCCGCTACCAGTGAGCTCCAACGAGCATATGATAAAATTAACCAATGAATGAGCCTTCAACGGATGACCATAGACCTGTGTCATACCTTCTAGTATTGGAGGCAGTGGGATCTTTCGCGCTAGCTTCAGGAGCAGGGCTGGATGGCTTACGGCCACGACACCTAAAAAAATATGCTAGAGCAAACGATTCCATCTTCAACAAGATTGTTGGAGGAGCTCAGAGTTCTTATGGAGAACGCAATTAATGGTAGACTACCACCGTTTTGCCTCTAGATGTTCTACGGAGCTAACCTACTGCTCTTCGGAAGAAAACAGGCTCCATACGCCCAGTTGCACGCGGACTGACTTTAAGAAGACTGGCAGCAAAAATAGCTTTGGCCACAAATAAGAGAGCAATACTCGCAGCGATAAAACCGCACCAGGTCGTTGTAGCAGTCAATGGCGGAGCGGAAGCGGCAGTTCACGCCGCCCGAGCCTACGTTGAAGTAGAAGGACCGACGCGCGTAATGGTTAAGCTAGACTTTTGCAATGCGTTCAATTCAATCCGAAGAGATTTGCTTCTGCGGAAAGTAGAACAGCATGTTCCGGATCTACTGCCACTGGTCTGGCAAAGCTACAAAGAACCCTCACTGCTTTCCTGGGATGCGATGATGCCTATCGTTTCAGAAAATGGAGTTCAACAGGGAGACCCGTTAGGACCCGCGCTCTTCAGCCTTGGTATATCAGGCCTGGTCGCATAATTGCAAAGCCCGTTCAACGTTTGGTACCTAGACGACGGAACACTCGGAGGACCGGCAGATATCGTAGCATCGGACATACGCCAAATTAGAGAATTTTAACAACAAGGAGGCCTAGCTCTTAATGCAGAAAAATGCGAAGTTACTGCTTTCGGTGGATTCCACGAAGACAGAGCACGCGCAATTACCACAATATTAGAGATTCTACCTTCAGCGAGACAACTAGACAAAGCTGATATGGTACTACTAGGCGCCCCATTAGGCAGGCGAAGAATCCCTCAAGTGCTAAACGACTAAACAGCCTTTATCGAGGGCGTATCACTTTTGCTCAAGCGAATGCATCCACAAGCGGCAATGTGCGCGTGGAGATACAGCCTGGGAGCACCCCGTTTAAACTACATACTTCGTAGTGCACCGACAGATCTCTGCCCAGATGAACTTGAGGCATACGATACTTCTACCAGAGAGATCATGAGCAAGGTGCTGAACGTCAAGCTTAACGATCAGATATGGAAGAGGGCAAGTTTACCTATTAAGAAGGGTGGACTTGGCTTAAGGAGTGCAGTAGACCTGGCTCCAGTATGTTACGCTGCTTCGCTAAACCAGTTCGTAGCTCTGTCAGAATCGTTGGTAAGCCACGATGTGCAACAGCTAATTCACAAACATCAGGTGGAGGCTGAATGTAAGATCAGGATGAAATTGGACCCCGGCCCGTTGGAAGAACATCTATATCAGCGCAAACTAGACGGATATAGTAGCAGAAAGCTAGCAAGAGACATTCAAGACTCTTTGTGTACGCGCCGTAAACAGGCGGTTTTCCGAGCCGCCAGAGGTATTTCTAGTGGAGGCTGGCTTAAAGCCCTGCCATCTCTGCATTTAGGCACCATGCTGGACCCAACCATGGCTCCGCATGGCTGCTGCTATCAGGATAGGAGCTCCAATTTGCGAACCCTTTCCTTGCGCAGCATGCGGAAATGAGGTCGATGCCTACGGTCTACACCCACTGAGCTGTCCAAGAAGCTCTGGAAGGATTTTACGGCACATGGAGTTAAATGAAATCATCAAAAGAGCTCTTAGGAAAGCAAGGTTGCCAGCAAAACTAGAACCACGGGGCCTCGCACAAGAGGCAAGAGGCCTAACGGCGTGAGCATACCATTATGGTCTCACGGCAAGTGCTTGGCCTGGGATGCTACAGTATCCTGCACAGTAGCTCCATCGTATCTCAGCCATAGCTCTGTTAGCACAGGATGGGTAGCAGAGCACGCCGAACAGGAAAAGAGACGCAAATACGCAGATCTTGAAAACAGTCTTCACTTCGTACCGGTGGCTATGGAAACATTAGGACCCATCAGCAGTGGAACAGCGAAATTCTTTCGGAATCTGGCCAGGAGAATGACAGCAACAACGGGGGACCAGCGCGAAGGCGAATATCTGAGACAGCTTCTGTCTCTCGCGGTGTGTAAAGGCAATGCCGCTTCTATAATCGGCGCCATGGGATGCGCAGCTAAATACGTGCTTGAATCGACGCGACACGTTCGAACTTCACAGCTGTACTCTGATAACACAATTACGAATCTAATAAATAATAATAATAATAATAATGTTTTCGTCCGCAACGGCTTGACCATAGTGGTCGCAATCAGTTCGAGCTCCGTTAGTTTACGGGTCTTTTAAGGTGAAAAAGTGAATTAATCGACGTGAAAATTGCCGAGTTCTTTGGTTGTATCATCGTGCAGCACATTTCCGTGCTACGTAGGTGAGTTTTGGTGCACAATCCCGTTTTTTTGGAAAGAAAAAAGCAACTCGTGGCTGAAAGACAACAACAATGCCAAGTGTTCCAATTTTCCGCTGGCGGCTCGAGGCCCACTAGCCCGATGAGCGATGGTGAACACACCACCCGATGTGCACGTCCCCTCTCGCGACTCGCAAAGTGCACCGAACGCCGTACGCCGAAATAACACATCATATTTATTCACCATAGTTGTTGGTAGTAGGACGAAATAAGGAAAACTATCCCCGGTGCTCACGTTCGGACTACTCCCCAAGGCAAACTAGGAATTCGCGAATTCCGAAACGTCATCTTTCTGGGGACGCATTGCCGGAATAAACCCACAGTTCTCAGACAAAGATCTGCTTGATTGTCTACGCGAACAGGGCGTGAGTGAAGTTCGCAGAGAAAAGTTTGCCGCGGCCGCTACAGGACCGAGCAAAAACGTTGTTAAGGTGATGAAGCCCTCAAGTAGGGTGCGGCTAAGGTTTGACAAAGAACCAGTGAGTGAAGTGACAATCGCAGACGAATGCTTTAAAGTCACACTTTGCTGTGATTCGCCCTTACAGTATCTCTCCTGCCATAAGTTTGGACACAAGACAGCACAATGCATAAAAAGGGAAATCCCTACCTGCAGAAGATGCGCAAGACCCGGCCATCAAATGTGGGAATGTCATGAAAAGGCCCAACGCGCTAATTGTGGTGGTGCTCATGCGGCTAGTAACGGCCGTTGTGGAGTAAAAAGAGTTTTTACAGAGGCTGAAAAACAAAAGCTATATGCAAAGGTAGCATCTCGCCTACCCAACTTAGCTGAGGAGTTCCCTCAGCTCTCTCTATCGCCAAGTACCAGCACGAGCTTGGAGATGAAATCGTATGCGGATGCCACAAGACCTGCCACTCCACAACCAGTACTATACAAAAAAGGTGAGGTGGTAGGCCGCCTCCCTCCACCGCGCCCGCCCAGGGTGGACCCTAATAAGCCAAAAGCAAAACAAAGAAGCGCTGAAGAAAGAACGAAAACAGCAGATACGAAGCCCGCACAAACAGCTCATCTGATTGATGGCATTATGAAAATTTGGAAAATCTTTAAAAATTTGCTCTCATCATGACTAAACGAAAATTCGTCAAAGTCCTCGAATTTTTGAAGTCTGAACCAGGAAGAGCCTTCTTGACATCCGTAATTGACGGCACCGCTGAGCCCTCTCTACCGCTTGTGACTGAACTGGACAGCAGAAATAGTACAACACTTACAAAAAAACAATGAACACACAACCACTTCTCCCAGAAAATCCCTCTCAACCTCAACCACGATCCCAGCAATCATACAATTGCGATGTCTGCGGAAAATCTAGAAAATCAATCCGAGGCTTGCGCATGCATAAGACTCGCCTTCATAGACCTAACCCCAAACCACTACCGACCGAACCCCCGTTAAATATATCGGAAAACCAGGCTATAAACATCGTGACAACATATGACCCAGACCCACACACCTTAATCACACTCTTGGCTCGGGCGCTAAAAGTCGCTAAACTAATAAGGATTATACCCAGAGGGGTCAGAGAAGTTTGTTAGGCAGCATACACAGAAGCGTTGGCAAATTTTAATTCAAAGCAAGACAACGCGTCTTGAATCAGGCTTGTAACGTTGCCGACTCTAATGTTGCGCATCCCGGAGCGAAAAGCCAAAGATACCACACTCTGTCATATAATTAAAACAAATCTCATGGATACGCAGTGAAAACGACTAGAAAATCTTCTTGACGAACAACCACGCAGCACCCCCAAAAACTCAGAAAAACAGTATCATGAAAGAGCCGCTACAGCAGAGCGCAAATTAGCAGAAGGTGATGTAAGATCTGCCGCACGTAGTCTTCTGTCAACCGACTCCTTTGCGCCACTCAACAGCCACACAGAACAGGAATTGAGTAACAAGCATCCTCGTCCTACGGATTCGATGAGAGAGCGCTTAAACAGTTTTCAAGCACCAGTACCAGCGCAAGCATGCCTCGTACCAGAAAAACTTAATACTTACGCCGTCCGGTCTTTTTCCTAGCATCAGGCCCAGGATTAGACGATTTACGTCCTCGGCATCTGCTCGATGTGCTCGATAGCACAGTACCGTCATCTGGGAGGCTGGTGGAAGAACTCCGTTCTCTTGTTGGTTTATCCCTGGGTGGTAATTTGCCACATTTCTGCATTCCCATCTTCTACGGGGCTAATCTGACAGCGCTAAAGAAAAAAATACGGCTATATTAGACCTATAGCACGCGGCCTGACAATCAGGAGGCTTGTTCTTAAGTAGCCATTGCCATTACCAGAACAACAATTATGACAGCAATTTCACCAAGTCAGATAGGCGTTGCAGTGAAAGGCGGTGCAGAAGCGGCAGTTCACGCAGTACGAGTATTTGTTGAAGCAGAATGTCCAGCACGGGTCCTAGTTAAATTGGATTTTCGTAACGCCTACAATATTATACGACGCGATGTAGTGCTTGATGAGGTAAGACTCAAAGTGCCGCAACTTCTGCCGCTAGCTTGGCAAAGCTACAAGGAACCAACTCTGCTGTCCTAGGGTGAAAAAGCACCACTATTATTAGCTAGTGGAGGGCAACAAGGCGATCCGCTTGGTCCTGCTTTATTCAGCCTCGGGGCATCCAGTTTAGTAGCACGCATGAAAAGCCCTCTTAGCGTTTGGTACCTAGATGATGCAACGACTGGAGGTCCACTTGATCTGGTTGTGTTTGATATTATAAACGTGCTGAATTTTGCAGAAGAGGGAGGCCTCAGCCTCAGTGCTTCTTAGTGTGATGTCATTACATTGGGAGGTAATGCCCAGGAGCAGAATGAAATTTTTAGGGCGGTTTCAAATGTCTTGCCAGAATCTAGGCGCGTTGACTTAGACGAGCTGGAGCTTCTGGGAGCCCCAATAAGTGCACTGGACTGAAGCATTTTCGCTCTCGCTTAACGGCGATGCATTCGCAAGCAGCTCTGTGCATCTGGAGATACAGCTTGGGCTCGCCAAAACTTAACTATACCCTGTGCACTTCACCAGCTAATAAATGTCACGAAGATCTTTAAGCTTACGCCGATACCGCGAAGCATGTTAGGTGAGGTATTAAACGTCGACCTGCTTGATAACACTAGGAAAAGAGCAACCCTTTCAATTGCAAAAGGAGGACTTGGTATTAGATTAGCGGCGGAGTTGGCTCCCATGTGCTATGCTGCGTCTCTATTGGAATTTGGTGAACTCGCAAATACGTTGGTCAAATCAGGCATCCGCCAAGGAATCACAAGAGGCGAAGACGCTGCAGAGCTAATAGCTAGACAAACAATTGGACCAGGTCCCTGGCACGAACGTCCCACACAGCATACATTGGACTCCTACAGATGCAGCGCTGCAGCTAGAGAGCTGTTAGACAGCCTTCAATCTCCAGTGGAAAAGGCTGTCTTTCTGGCAGCACGGGACACATGAAGTGGAGGCTTTCTAAAGTGTCTCCCTTTCCCGCAGCTGGGTACCATGCTGGACAACACCTTATTCCGCATGGTAACAGCTCTTCGAATAGGTGCCCCGGTTTGCAATCCCTACAGCTGCCAGTTTGCATGTGGTACCACAGTAACTGAAGATAGGCTTTACCCTCTTAGCTGCATCAAACGCCATGGTAGAGTTTCTAGACACGCTGAAATCAATGCAATTATAAGAAGATCCGCAGGGCTGGTATACCAAGCACGCTCGAGCCCAGATGAGGACTTCATGAAGACAAGAGACCTGACGGTGTAACAATCCCGCTATGGGCTAACGGCAGATGCTTAGTATGGTATGCTACAGTGTCCTGTACAGTGGCTCCCTCCTATAAACGCCACAGTTCACTAGAAGCGGGATGGGTTGCCGAGCGCGCAAAATATGATAAAAACCGCAAGTACTAAGAACTGGAGACGAGTTACATCGTAGTGCCAATATCTATGGAAATAATGGGCCCGTTAAGCAAAGGAACCAAGAGATTTATTAGTGAGCTGGGCGAACGGATTTCAGATCTCACAGGCAATCGGCGCGAAGGCGAGTTTCTACGGCAACCTCTGCCGCTTGCAAGGGGCCAAGGAAACGCCGGCTGTATTGTCGGTTCCATGGAATAATATTTAGGAGCTAGGAGAAGATAAGAAGTACACGTTCACGCCTCACAATTGTAACATTTAAATAATAATAATAATAATAGGGCACACATGAACCCGCCGAACGGGTGAGGACAACTCGCGTTATTGAGAGCTACCTTAGACACTATGACCTGATTAAAATAAAATATAATATATTAGGCCAACCATGAGGCGTATCGTAGTCGAACTTATAGGTAAGAAAACTGCGCTAAAAGCTTTTCTATGAACTTACTAACACCGTCATGTATGTAAGGGCAGCCACTGTTTATGCATAACTGAATGTAGAATTATTGCCATTTAAAAACTATTTATTATGTAGGTGTACATGTTTTCTAGCTTTTTATATGTCAAGGGTTTCTTATCCTTACCTTGCCTAATTTATCTGGCTATGACATGCAGAGATAGACCCATATGACTTCAGACCAGAAAGTGCCTTTAACGCGCACAGAGGGTATTGTTGGGGTTTTTCAATTATCAACATCGGAACTAGACTTTTTCTCATCCTTTTGCGAATATGTTGTCTAAAGGTTGCTTATGATCCAATGTGCCCTTCGTCGTAAATTTAGCCAGTACAACTGCAGTAAAACTGCTGGCGTTCGATTTGTCTGCCCGTTGCAAATACACTATTATTAGGCATGATGCTTTAGGCAGTACTTCTGGAGCAGTGGTGACTTGGGCGACTAACGCTCGGTTCTAAAAATCCTAAATAAGTCCAGTATGTGCATGCATAAGGTGGTCCCCCACCAGCCAACATTCTGAACAAGAACAATGGCCTGCATTTTTAACAGTACTTCACAATTGAAGCAGTTTTTATATAATGACTGTTTATTAGTGCTGCTAGACCACTTCCTCATCTGGAAGTGTAACCCAGTAGTGTGGGACTCAAACCCACTTAAAGCCAGTCATATCTCTATCCTCCCAACCGACCGGGAATACATGTGCAACTACTTCAAACAATCGGGGGAGATGCAAATCTCCCCCAATTTGCACCTTGAGGTGTAAATCGAGATCTACTCGTAGCTAGCTTCTTCCCCCGTGGCCTAACAAGTGCGTATATTATTGCGGTTATTTGCCATATATTTTGCCATGAGTATATTCTTTAAAATCTTTGTCACTTCTAGACAATGGGGCAAAGATTCCTGTATTGGCTTGCAGATGCTGGACAGACCCTGGCGTGTTTAATTGTGGTCCTACTAAAAACGTCACGAAGGCACGCTGCTTTGCCCATGATGTTGGAATAGTGTCTTATGAAGTGTCTTCAAGTCCATCGCCGCAGTGGACGCACGTGGGGTTGGGAGCTTCTCCGATCCTGAACAGGTAGGACCGGAAGTCCCGTCAAGATGTGGGTGGTGTAAAAGGATCCTTCTCCTCGGGCTGATTTAAGCATTATTTATATCTTCCTCCAGGCTGTTCCATTCCTTATGCTATAGGCAGGACCTATCAACTAAAATCAGGAATCCAACACGCAGTGAAAGAAATAATATGCGTTGCGTACATTGAAAATCGTGAAGCCATTTCTCTGAATTTCGTTAGAAATGAGCAATTTAAAGCTGCACATATGCACGCGTCCTTAAATGCTCCTTAGACGGCGCTTTCCTTTCAGCCTTGACCGAACTCACACTTGAGATAATCTCAAAAGGCAAGGAAGATCCGCTTGAGTTATCATCTTGGCGAGGCATAACAAAGACAATGTGGTCATATAAGCTTCTTTCTGGGCTCTTCTTTTGCTGCCAACTACTTAGACGAGATATGGGCGCTTCCCGCCGTGGTATGTCTTCAATGACCGCATGCGGTCCTGGAAGATTGAAGACTTCATTGAACGTTACGACTAAGATATTTCGCTTTTGAGAGAAAGATGCAACTCGTCTCGACTTTTGTAGCTTTAATATTTCGGGTCAATACTATAATGCTGGGCGATGATGTATATGAGCACAATTCGTTCCAACAAACGACCGGATACTCTCCGGGCAACAATTTTTCTATAATTTCTATAAGTAGCCTTTTCAGACAAATAAAAACATCTAATCCCTTAGTAAACATAATTATATACGCTGGCGATATCGTTCTTTATATCAGATCCGGAAATGATATGTAAGAACCACTGAGGTAACTGGAGCGTCACTGCGTGAATACCGGACTTGCATCCAGTGTCCCAATGATTAAGGTCACGAAATTCAGGAAAAGAGGAGGTTTTGAGAAATACGATAAGCTTAAGTGTGCTAATAGTATATGTGTCTGGTTTGCGATACTCGAGTGTATGGTGCAACTCTAGGGAAACGTGCTTCGGATCGCATGCAGCAGCTCACATCGCCAAAATAACTGCCGTGGTGTTGAATGGAGGCATTGTCTTAAAAATGTTTAGCTTTTTGGGCTAACCCTTAGCCAAGATTAAGTGTCCACGTGATTTCTTTTCGCATTTCTTTATAGGCGGACTCCCCATAAATAGAAACGTTGGGGCTCAAACCCGCGCACCTATGTGTTCCTTGCAACGGTGGGCCTCGGACCCGTACCTATGTATGTGTCTCTCTCCCTGGCGTCCCCTAGCGGTTGTCGGTTGCTTTGCCACGAACATATCCTATTGAGCTGACGGGGTTCTGGGCCTCGGACATTAACCCTTGGCCGTAAGCGCTTGTATATATGGCTGTCGGAATGACGCTTGCGAGGAGTTTATTGGTTAACACCGTAAGTGACCCGGGACGCATATGTGCTGCATCGACCTCATTGCCTTTTTTTTGGACGGGATGGATTATAGCAGTGCTAAACATCCCTGGTACTGTACCCTCTTCCAATGATTGACGAAAATGCGACGTAGAGGCTCACATATTGAATAATTTCGTTTCTTGAACACAGGGATTTTGACAGGGGTCGTGCTCATTGTGTTGGCCAGGTTCCTTCTAGAATCTCTGTTATACATGTCATCCGTTGCAAACGATCCACCCTTACGCTTGATTGACGGAAATGAGTCGTGGATCATAATCCTCGACCTCACGTATCTTGACACCGCCGTCGGCTCTTCGCTGTGAATAATGATTGCACTTTCACATGTGTAGATATAGATTTCTCGTCTTATACTTTCGCATGTGTTCCATTTAGTGGAGCGTAAGTTCATGTCGCCGCCTCTTACGACAGTGCAGTCCACGTTCAACAAATTTGACAATTCTTCCATAGAGTTGACATTCTTGCGAATCGAGCAGTTGATTCACATATAAGAGAGTTATATGAAGCAATTAGACGAATTTTAGTTCATATAGATATTTGCCGCTACAGTTTCCAATGTGCAGTTAGTTATATAGGCCCACTTCGGCACAGCGTAAGCCGCGACGAACAAGAATAAAGATACCGTTTCCCCCAAATCCTCGATTCGTTCCAAAGGACTTTGTGAGTACCTCCTCGAGTCAGCTCGGTATTGTTGGCGGCGGTTGCACCACAGGGAAAAAAACACCTCTGTTACTAAGCAGGCGTAATTTTCTTATCAAACAAATAATTGTGTAAAGAGTCGAGGGCATCTTCCTTTGCAAGGGATCAGAAGTTTATCAACTAGTACCTAAGTTGGCTGTAAGTACCTAGGCTGTAAGTTGGTTGTTGCTGGAAAAAATATCCGTTTAATGTGTTCGACATTCCCTAAATGATTGCCAGTGAGTCATGCGGAGACTGGGTACGTATCCTGAACAATGTTTGGATTTGACCTACCGATGTACTCTGCCATACGATGTTCCATCCGCCCATATCTTGATTGAATATATCCACATTATTTATTTCCACACCAGATTAGGCAAATTTAACCATGTACAATCGTATGGTCAATATCACTACAGCCTCGTAATGATATTAAAATTAAAAATCGCTCAGTGCCAGCCTTGTTAGCGAGGAGACTGCATTACACTTACTGCGATAAGATCGTATAGCGTAACAATATTTACAAACACATATATCACAGAGTTCATGATAAGCATATGAGATGGTGGCAACCGTGCACAGCAAAACGGGCGGTTATGTTTTTATTTGTCCTACCGGTGTCCTTCCGCTCGGACCTAATTATTAGACAAATAGGTATACAGAAAGGTTCTACTATTCTCATGAGTGGTTTACATCTGTACAGAGGTTCACAGCTACTCAAAGCCATCAAATGCTCGTATAGAGTGTTTATATTGCATGTCTTCTAATCATTTTATTTTTTGTCAATATGATTACTATCGCGTTCGGCTGATATTAGAGTAAGGTACCTCAATAGTATTGTTTAGCATTTTGTTTGAATATTGCCAATGATATATTTTTTGGCAATATTCAAAAAATGAAGAAGCTGCGCATACATCTGGAGGGAGCTTGTTCCAACATGACACCGAGAAACGAAATATTGAGAAACGGTGGATGCAATGGCGGGTGGATCCATGGTGGACCTTCCAATATTACTTGCAAGGCTCTTGTTTGCAGGCGATGTAACGGACATGAAAGACGCATATAAGTCACTTTAAATAATTCATCTGCATAGGTCAGAAAACTAGGGACTTAGGCGTAGTACATGGCAAACGGACAGTTACGGGATAGAACATTACGGCTATTGGACAGGGCAGCAATACTTCATACAACTTCTTACGAATGTGATCTGTATGGATCTTCCAACGATACCTGGAATCCAAGACAACGCCTAAGAATTCTGTCTCATTGATCATGCCAAGAGTGTAGTTTCCGCATTAAAATGTCTCACGGTTAGGACTTAGAACAAGGCGATAAGAACAGGGTAACACCGGTTTTCGACCAATTCAAGGACAAGCCATTGACTTTAAACCTATCTGACAGTCGCTTAAGGTCTTCCTTGATCATCTGCTCTACCTCTTGTGGGGAATCACCGACAAATAATACTGTGGTGGCATTAGTAAATAGGGTCAGTCGGCCGTGTTTTGGTACTTCAAATATGGCGGGTGGCTCATCGCCCTGGAAAAGAAAACCGGGGGATACCGACCCATAGCCGTTGGATGCACTCTGCGGAGATTGGCCACAAAGACCTTGCTTCCCCAGGTCAAATAGAAAAACTACTTGCTGCTAAGGCAGATGGGGTACGCCACTGATAATGAGACGGAAATAATTGTTCATACAGCTCGCAGCTTTCTTAAAAACAACAAGAAATGTTGCCCCTTAAAGTTAGATTTTAAGAATTCTTTCAACTTAAACAAACGGGGGCACCTATTGACAGAAGTTTCCAAGCACGTCCCAGCTCTCTATCCAATGATGCACCAGGCGTATAGCAGGCCGACTCCCTTGATGTTTGGTGAGACTGATATCACGTCATCAGCCGGTTGTCAGCAAGGGGACGTAGCGGCTTCACTTGCGTTTAGCCTGCTTCTGCATCAGTACGTCAACCAGGTGAAATGCAGGGTCCCTCTGTTCTACCTCGACGATGGGACCCTCCTTGACAACGATCCGTCGGTGTTACTCAGAGACATCAAAGATTTTAGAGCGTTTGAGCAATGGAGCGGGCTGCATTTCAACCCCTCTAAATGCGAGCTTTTCCTTCAGGGTTTCGAAGACAAAGAAAGACAGCAGGTAATCGCCAAATTCAACAGCAAGCTCCCGGGCATTCTTGTAAAGGACCGGTGTGAGCTGGACCTGCTGGGTACGGCGGTGTTCCCCGACATGATTGGACCGATACTGGCCGAGAAGGGAGAATAACTCTCCCGGCTTTACCAGCGGCTGGGACATCTCAGGAGACACCAAGCCTACTTTCTGCTCTGGCACGCAATGGGAGTGCAAAAGGTCTTGTACGTACTACGGACTTCACCTGCCTTCCTTCTGCCGTCAGAAACTTTGGATCTTGACGACCAAGTGAGAAGAGCCTTGGGAAACATCCTTGACCTGACGCTCGAGGATAAGGCATGAACGCAGGCAAGCCTACCGGTCCGGCTGGGTGGAATGGGCATTCGCTCGGCCACGGATCTTGCTTTTCCCGCTTTCCTGGATTCGTCACATAGCTGCGCCCCCGCAGTGGCCATTACTGCCATCAGCCACCAACAAGACGCCGTTCGGCTCTGGGACGCGCGTCAGTCTGATCGTCTATCTGAGGAACAGGTCACTAGACAGAAGGGGTGGGACCAAACTCTTTGGTCGGCCTGCGAGCTAGATGTAGACAATATTGGACTGAAAGCGGTCTCATCCGACGCCGCTGGAGCGTGGCTCGACGTGTTTCCCTCCTGAGCTCGTAGGCAGTAGGCTGGCCGACGACCAGTTCCGTAACGCTAGTGGTCTTAGACTTGGCATTGCCATGTTTGAGGAAGAAGAATGTCCATGCGGTGGAACAGTGGATGAGCGCGGTCTGCACCGGCTTAGCTGCACTAAGCTGGCGGGGCTTACGCGGAGCCGCCACGATGCCATCAATGACGTCCTCGGCATGCTTTTAGGCAAGCCGGCTACCGCGTCACGCTGGAGCCTGGTGGATTGCAGAGGGACGACAGGCGTCGACCGGATGGCCTTACCAGCCGAGACTAAGACCGTATTCAGCCGCTGGCGTGGAACGTCACTGTCTCTGACACGTACGCCCTCGGATATCGTGCACTAGCCAGCGCGGGCGTCGGCCACATCATTCACCAACGGGAGATGCACAAACGGCGCCTATAGGCGCATCTTCTTGAGGACCATGTGGTAATGGCGTTTGGTCTCGAGTCATCTGGCGTTTGGGGCAAGGATGCACTCAAACTGACGAAAGAGCTTGGAAAGAAGCTCTTTGAGGCTACAGCGGAGCCAAGATCAACCGCGTTCCTCCGACAGAGGGTGTCATTAGAGCTCCAGAGAGGCAACGCCAAGATGATCAGGGCCGCCACGATGCCATTAATGACATCCTCGGGCGCGCTTTCAGAGAAGCCGGCTACCGCGTCACACTGGAGCCTGGTGGACTACAGAGCGACGACAAGCGTCGACCAGACGGCCTTACCAGCCGAGACTGGGACCGCAATCGGCCGCTGGCATGGGACGTCACCGTCTCCGACACGTACGCCCTCGGCTATCGTGCACTAGCCAACGCGGGCGTCGACAACATTATCCACCAACGGGAGATGCACAAACGGCGCTTATACGCGCATCTCCTTGAGGACCACGTTGTAATGGCGTTCGGCCTCGAGTCATCTGGCGTTTGGGGCAAGGATGCACTCAAACTGACAAAGGAGCTTGGGAAGAAGCTCTTCGAGGCCACAGCGGAGCCAAGATCGACCGCTTTCCTTTGACAGAGAGTGTCATTAGAATTACAGAGAGGCAACGCCAAGATGATGTTGAGTGGTCACCGACACTCAAGCAATAAGAATAATATAAGCAATATTGTAGAAATTATATAAGTAATATATTGATAATTGTGATACATGTACATATTGATAAAATAAACTCTTAATCAAAAAAAAAATTATTATTATTATTATTATTATTATTATTATTATATAACTTTTTATGTTAGCACTTTGGAGTGAGCAGTCGTCTCCGCGTTAACGTGTAGTTATGGGCAAAGGTTTTTTTTTCGCCGTTTGATGCGGTGGAGTTCGGTCGTGTGTCGTGTTGGCTCCTGTATATTCGATTGCTACGAGAGGCTTAACTGTGGTCTTCGTAGTGATAATTGCATCATCCAAAGTTTCTATAGTGAGTGTTCAAACGGTGCATAGAATACGCCTGGAGATACTCTGGTTGCTTCTCAGAGGGTTCAGATCCTTTTCGGGCTCTCTGACAACTGTGTTCGATTTGCCAACGTCATTGCTTGCCATAAGCTCGTGCCTTACTTGCGGCCGGGGGTCGTTACGCTCTAGAAGCAGAGCGGTCCGTGCGTTTTTGTTTGTTTTTTAACGTCTATTTGTTCCATGGCATTTGGACATCTAGTACGATGCCGACCGAGTCCAGTAGCAATAAGCCTCCTAGTAGTTTGGATATCTCCATCCTCAGGAGCACAATAGCCAAGAGACACCAATCGCTGCCCAAGCTGATGTCTCGAAGCCGGCTGAGAAGAGGGCTTGCAGCGCATAGCCTGGTCTATCACAAGTTGATCTAACTACAGGTGCCGGAACTTCAGACATCTTAGACGAAGGTATAAGTCGTCGAGCCCGGTGGCCTGGTAGCTTAGGTCTGCGCCTCGCAACCGGATGAGACACATAGGTGCACGGGTTCGAACCCCACCGTTGCACATTTGTATTTATGGGGGTCCGTCTATAAAGCAATGTGAAAAACAGTTCCGTGGACGTTAAATCTTGGCTGAGGGTCAGCCCAAAAACTTAGACGAAGGTATAACACCAGCGTGTAAGCGAAGGGAGGGTTCCTGTGAGTGCGATGAACATGACGAATCGTTTACGCTGGTGGTGTCCAAGCGTGAGCAGATGGTTATATCTCGTGAGCAAGATCAGTTAAACAAGGTGAGAAAAGGCGTTTAGCGGTAAATTCAACGCCTTCAAACTAGTCATACCAAGAAAGACCACTGAGGATCCAGCTTCCAGCGAGTTCGCTGACGACACATTACTGCAGTTATGTAAGGCTATTCATTTTAATTGCCCTGACTGCAAGATATCAAGCAGTAAGGCCGCCATTTCTGTATGGGTCAACACAGAGGACGCGTCTAGAAAACTGACGCAGCTTTGTGCAATAGGATCGATACCCGTCACGGTAACCTGTCCAGCTCTAACGTCATTCAAGGCGAGAATTCAAGGCGTCGATGTTGCGTTTACAGACGAGGAAATATGCCAAGAACTAACAGACTCTGGTGTGGTGCACGTTCGATGTTTATTCCGGGCAGGTCACGCTGGCAAGACCCCACTCAGCAAGGTGATCTTGACCTTTGACCGTCAACCGCCTGTGTCTGTCTTCCTGGGATACAAAGCCCATTCCGTCGTTCTTGAGGCCGATCAACCGAAGTAATGCTAAAATTGTCAACGAGTGGAACATCTAGCGGACAGGTGCACTTATCGTAAGGCCTGTAAAAAATGTGGAGGTAGAAGTCACCTCGCTTTAAGTTGCACGAAACAGTCGAGGTGTGTTAACTGTAGTGGCCCCTACGTGGCCGAATCGCCTTCTTGTCCGCGTGTAGCCTACCTTCGTGAGCGGAACAGGATAATCATGGAGGCGAGAATTCTACAACAAGTTAAGGCATCGCATCCGTCTGCATCAACCACCGAGGAACCTGGCGTCACAACTACATTCGTAGAAGACGTGCAGCCCGGTAGTTCCATCAAAGATAAGGTTTCGTACGCCACAGTCCTTAGGGGCATTTCTACCACACAAGAAAGCGCCTCAAGATTCAAGATTCAAGATTCAAAACGTGGTTTATTATAGGAACTGCATAATACAATGCTGTAGTTCTCATTAAAAATATATAAGAAATAATTAAAAAATAGAATATAAATGGTTAACTCTCAGTCATAAACAGCCACAAAATAAGTCAATCATGGAGTATCATAAATCATAAACACAACACAAAATAACGTGTGTGCCTCAACTATGTCGAAATGTGTTGGTGAGTAGCCATTTCTGGACCATCTGTGTAAAACAATGCAGGGAAGTGATACGACGAATATTCTGTGGTATACTAGTCCATATAACGGGCAAACGAGACACAAGGGCTTGCTGACTAGACTTTTTTGTGACTAATGGCCCTACATATATTGTGGCACGTCTCGAGGTCCTACGGAACAAGGAAGCAAGGGGAAAGGAAACATCACAGGGAATAATATTCCGAGTGATTTTAAAGCCCAGCGTGGCAACCTTCAGCAAGTAGAACAGGTCGACCGGTAGAAGGTTGTGGACCACATAAAGATCACTGACGGAGTCTCTGCGTCGCCTGCCAAATATGGCTCTTAGAGCATCGTTTTGCATTATTCGAGCCCGACGGAGAACAACTTCAAACCCACTCCCCCAGATAATTTATTTGTTTTAATAACACCCAAACTGGGTAAATGTGTTTATATTACATCAAAATGTTTCGAGACGCCAACAATCTAGCGTTTTGCTAGTTCTGCTATGGACCTAACCGCCGGGCATACCGCGGCGTGGTATCGATCACATTTGCTCCAGCATTGTTTGCATTGACATTCATCCTGTGGTTCATGAAAACCCTCCACGTTGCACAGAACGTGATGAAATCCGTGAGCTGCAAAGGCCGTCGTTAGATGTCGATCTATTACACCGCTACCCCGCCATGCAGTGCTCGTCATTGCTGCTGTTCCATAAATACCTACGTCCACCTCACTAATTTTGGTTTCCCAGTTTCGCATATAAACTTCAAAGGCGCACGTTTTCTTCAGATTAAATCGTTTTTGTAGTTCTTCCGTCAGCAGCGGGCCACCCTCCAAGACGTGAACAATTCTATTCCTGCATGTATTCGAAAGCGCAAAAACCCTCTTTAAAAAGAAAAACCTCACCCCATCAATTAAACGCAATTCGCCTACTCCCAACTTATCCCATATTGTCGAGCCCGGTGGCGTGGTGGATTTTTTAATTTTTAATTTAGCCCCGAAAGGATTTTTTAACTTATCCCATATTAGTGGAATGCCGTATGTGGCTATGGGTGCTATCTGTATCCCGAAAAGAGCAATTGCTGCATGAGCTGAAAGCATATGTGGCCATTTAATTGCCACAGCTGCGATGGTGGCCTTCCTGACCCTCTCCTGGATGTGTAATCGAAAACTGCTACCGCTTGTTGACAAGGTTATGCCTAGGTATGTAAATCTGTTTACAAAGTTAATTTCTGTTCCCCTGACTTGGATCACGTCACCCCTGGCCATACGGCCGCCCCTTCGGAATTTCATAGCTACTGTCTTTCCCCAGTTAACCTTCAAGCCCTTCTCATCCATGAATGTAACTAGTCGATTCATGGCTTGTTTCACCCTGAAAAGGCTGCCACCAAAGATGACCACATCATCAGCGTACAGTAAGATTCTGGCCCACTCTTGGGTCCAGCCCGCCCTTATCCACTCTGGTAGTCCACCCAATAGTACGGAAAACAGCAATGGGCTCAGTCCATCGCCCTGTGCGACGCCTGTGGTTTGAGCCACTTCTCCCGCAATACCAACCCCGTTATCAATCTGCACCGTGTTCTGCTTTAACATATTAATAAGTAACCTCAGAACTGCTCCCGGCACTCCCGATTTTGCCAATTCTTCAACTATTTTATCCCTTGGCGCTATGTCAAACGCTGCCTTTAAATCTACAAACACCGCATATATACAACTTCTTGGCCTAGACAGCGTTTCCCAGATTGCTCCTAGCAGCTCCCGAATTGCTGAGTAAGTTGATTTTCCTTTCGTAAATCCATGCTGCTCCTCCGGTATTACCCCCCGCTCCTCCAAGAATGACCCCAGTCTTCTAGCTATTATTCCCGAAAATATTTTATACGGACAGCTTTTTATTGCTATTCCCCTCCAAGCTTCCGGTTCAGTTTCTACTCCCTTTCCTTTTGGAATGACTATTAAGGTCGCTTTCCTCCAGGCCTCTGGAATTTCCCCCTTGTTTAAACATTCATTGAATAAGGCTTGCCAGCAAGGTGCGAGAATTAGGGTATCTTTCATGTGTTCATTTCTTATCAAGTCTTTCCCGTGCGCTTTGCCCCGTGGTGCTCTGTCTATTGCTTCTATCACTTCCCTAATTAAGATTTCCTTCCCTATCCAAACCCTCGCTTCTTCCGTTGTCTGATCCCACGGGCCTTCGTATTCTAGCGGCGCTTTCGGAGTTGTGTCCGCCCCGGCCAATATTTGCTTAAAATGTTCGACTAACCTACCCGTCTCTACGGAACACTGTCTTCTCCCCCTTCGTTTCAGCCATGTATGTGGACGTTCGTCAGCCTCCCTTATTGCTACCCACTCTATTTTTTCCCAGTGCTTTTTCTTCTCCTCCTTATACGCTTTCTTAACCAGCCGTTTAACCAACGCTGCCAACGGCCTCATTAACGGAACGGTCTTTACATATTCTCGCGTCAGCTTACTAGCTTGCTTGGCTGCCCTGCACCTTTCATTAAACCAGGGTCTTCCGCTTCTCTCCTGTGGCGGCAGCATCGCAGACCTCAATAAGCCTACTAGACTGCGTTCATAGGAATCTACCTGGATTACCCCTGGCACCGGAAGTACCCCGCTAAGTCCTTGTAAAAGGACGTTGCCGCTAAGCTTTCTCCCTGATCCTTCCCTCTTCCCTCGTTCTTGAACACTGCCTCTAATTTTACCCGGATACCCATAGGTATATGTTTTCTGAGTCCCGCACCTTCCTGTAAAGGATTGTCGTCCCCTGTAAATAGTATGTCCTTTCTGTCTATATCGGTTGCAAATATATCAATAACTGATGTCCCGGAGTGGCATTCATATGTGCACACATTTGCCCTGTTAACTACCCAACAGCCGATCTCCTCTAGTACGTCTAGCAAAGCCACCGTTCGCTCCGAGTCAATCCTGTCTAATCTCGCGTTAAAATCCCCTCCTATGATCATCGGAGCCTTCCGCGGTAGCGCATCTATCCCCAGCAAGAGGCGCTCGACCATCGTCTCTGTGGACTCCGTCCCCGCCGGTTGTACATAGGTAGCCACTAGTTTTAGTTTAGGTGACATGACTGCGATTAGATTTTCTGCTACTATCCCCACGCTCATTTCTCCCACCGTCGGTCTAACGAAAATCGATACCCCCCCGCTCGGCCTACCAGCGCCATGGCAGCGCATGGTATCCATAGAATCCCCGAATATCAAACTGCTCTCGTGCCCAGGTCTCCGTCAAAATTAGAACGTCTACCCCTTTGTACGCATCGTCCCCGAGCAAATCTAACACCCCCCTCCCCTCGCAATTCCACATCACTATCTGAATACCTGCATTCACTACGTCTCCGAACTTATTATTATCTTGCTGTATCTGCTGGTTCTCGCACGCGTGCGGCCTGCTCACTGTTGTCTTCAGAAGTCAGGTCGATTTGGGACGTGATGAAGATGACAATACATGATCTGCGCTTCTGTTCGCCCGTGTAGGTTGGGTGCTATCAGCGTTAATGGTCATGGATTGTTGCAGCATAGGCGAGGGAGCTAACGGGGCGCCCATCAGTCCTCCCAGAATGCTCGGAATAGCTTCCTGAATGGCCCTTGCCACCGTCTGCACGATGATATCCGTTAACCTCGGCATAATCGTCGCAATCACCTGTAGCACTATATCCTCCACTCTCGGTAGCGGCACTTGCTGGTCACTCAGTTTATGTCCGGTCATTTTAAGTGGGGCACTTGTTGCTGCTGGGTCCCGTTCTGGTTCAAGTCGTTGAGGTTTGAGCGCTGCCTCGTTTATCTTGATTCCGTTTCTTACTACGGAAGACCAAGTGCGCCTTGAGAAGTTGTCAGAGGCCTGTATGTGGCCCCCAGATAAGAATGCCATAAAGGAGAACTGGCAGGAACAAAGTTTTGTAGACCAAGAGAAGGCCATCCACTGGAACTCCGATAAGCCGCATGCGAAAGAGGGCTGAAATGATGGCGTAGCATTTAGGCTTGATGTATTCTAAATGCGCCCGCCAGCTCATGCACTTGTGCCTCACCGCAGCTGCTTCTTCTTAGCCCACGACCGTTATCGAAGCCCAAACGAAAGCAAACCAACACATACAGGAGTCGTCAAGCTCGGCCGCGGTATACTGCTAAACTCACCACAAAGAGGAACACCCGTAACAAGACGTCTGGCAGAGATGTTGGGGGCGCCTTAACAGACGTCGCTCGGATGTTAGAGGGTGTCAGTCCTGACCTAACAGCAACTTTGAAAACAATCGCGGAAGCCCTGAAACCTCTATTGGCTCTCCTTTCACTCGCAGCGAAGCTTACAGCCTTTACATCATAATGCCAGATAATAATAACCCAAACGGAACTGAAGCCGCACAAGCATCTCCATTATTGGATAACTCCAACAGGACTACATGCCGGGTTTGCAACGGTGTCTTCACGAGGAGGGGTCTTGCCAGACATATCTCAGCCAGACATGCTGACGCCGTCAACGGGCCGTTCACATCCCATCGGGCTTCGACAGAAGAAATTGATATCAACACTCTACTCGTCGACGTTCAGGCAAATATGCGCTAAGCCAAACTGCTACGCATTTGACCAAAATCCGTGAGGCCTACTGTTGCAGAGGAACTTACCAACGTCTTCTCAAACGTCGCCAAGGACAACGACTCCTCCGCCTGGTGCTCTTTGTTCTCCTTCGCTCCGGTCGTGCTGCGACTCCCTCGAGCTGAAAAGGACGTGTCTCTATCTGTCGTGATGAGAAAAAACTTACGCAAATTTTCAACGGGAAAAGGCTCAGGGACCTGGCGCACGAGGGATCAGGATCTAAGGCTTACCTCGACGATAACCTCTCCAGACAGGTGAGAGTCAAGCTGTCGGTAGGCGATATCTCTGGTGCAGCTAGATTGGTGACCTCCGAGGATATTCTAGCGCCAGTGAACGAAAATACGGAAGCACTTCGCTCCAAACACCCACAGGCTTCTCGGGATCTAACCATGCCTACACCCCCGGCAATTACACTGCCATCTTCAACCTCGCGCGACGAGGTACTGAACGCCATGAAGACCTTTAGTCGGAGTTCAGCTGCCGGCCTGCAATTTATGAGGCCCCTACTTCAGGACCTGTTGTCTAAGGTTAGCTAAGGTAGTTGGTGTGCTCAGATGGGGCTCGCCCCATCCTGTTTTATACCACTTATCTTCGGAGCACGGATGTTTGCATTAAAGAAAAAAATGGATCATTACGCCCGATCGCCTGTTCCTCAGTCGTTCGCCGATTGGCAGACAAGATCGACTGTCAAGATAATAAGGATGCTGTTCTAGCAGCTATAGGCGATCACCAGCTAGGATTCGCTATCCGTGGCGATACAGAGGTAGCAGTACACTGTACCCGTGCATTTCTGCAACCCCTGCAATTACTGTTTCACCAGACGAATCTGGCTTACGGTCAGTCATCGCATCTGGTTATGCCCCATAATACGATGCTATTGCAAACAGGTCTTCAACACGGCGATTCCTTGGGTCCTCCACTTTTTTGTCTGTGTATCAAGGAGATAGTGGATTCACTGCAATCCCCCTTAAAGCCTGGTACCTGGATGACGGTGTTCTGGGCGGAGACCTCTTGACAGTAGTGGACGATATTCGAAAGGTCATCGACTTTCGTGTGATAAGCGGCCTGACTCCGAACCCAGGAAAATGTGAAGTATATGTTACAGCTCATAACGGAATTAAAGCATTAGATTTAACGGGCCTCTTTGGTCTACTCCCTGGCTGTCGCGTTGTTGATGCGCCCTGAGTGCAGGCCAAAGAGCACGCCACTCGGCATTAAATGACACTTTAAGTCGAGCATTGAGATCTGCTGGCTTTCCGTGTGTACTAGAACCTCTGGGTATATCCAGAGACGATGGGAAAAGGCCTGCCCCCGTTTGAGCGTGGTCGCATGCTTGTTTGGGACGCAACTGTAACCGACTCATTAGCCCCCTTCGTTGGTCGATGCAGGTGCAGACCAGGCAGGTCATGCATCCAGGTTAGCAGAGGCTAACAAAATACTCTGGCGTTGGTTATCCGCACCAATTTTCTCCGTTGGCTTTCGAAGCAATGGGAAGACCAGGCCCGCTTACACTGAAATTAATTCAGCGCGTGGGTAGAAAGAAGCCTTAACCTTCCCACGGAAGACTCGAGAGCATCGACATTTTTGCGTCAGAGGGTGTCGCTCGACATTCAACGAGGAAACGCAGCATCTGTTAGGGGCACATTGTTACGTACCTAACGCTTATTACTAATTGACAACAATTAGATCTGGGGGTGGATCGCGAGGATCCGAGGTAGCCAAGCGAAGGTGGTACGTACTGGGGTTTGGGTATCTCCCCGAAGGCGAGATATCCCGCGGCTACCTTATAGAGTGGCAGCTAACCACTCCCGTTGACTGCTGGTTTGCGAGTGACTATTCGGTCCGATCTCGGTTAGCACTACGAACCACGCCTCACCTTTCGCTTGTCCCTCTCACCTCTTGACCTAGTTTATTCATCGTATAAGTTTCACTCTTGTTCTCTACACAGATTCGTGTTTCTTCTTAGTGCGCATCTCAGTGCGCGTGGTGTCGTCGTATTCTGACCTGACGCCGTTGACCTGTAGCATATTGATCATATCTGAGACGAGTGGCCTCTGCTGGCGCGCTCCAAAATAACTAATACTGCGGCGCCAAATGCTCAACGCTCGATATCGGAGATGTCGTGCGTAACACACATTGTCGAACTGGGCTAATCATGGGTTAAAGAACCCGTAACTACGCGTGAACGTGGAGACAATTGTTTACTCCAAAGTGCTAACACAAAAAAGTTATATTATTATTATTATTAAAGAAGCCTACCTGATGATCATTTATATTTGCATCATTAGGTAGATTTGCCATCATTGCAACTGCGAACTGCATGACTGCACAAACCTGCAGTCATGTACTAAACATTGATATGCCGTAAAATCGTTATAACTTTGCGTTATAATATTGCGTAGGTCAGCTGAAAACACATTACCCTGCACACGCACGAAAGAGGGAAAGGTATGCATTTGTAACTACCGCCTTTCATCCAAATTAAACACTTTTAGTGCTGCGTACTCGGTCTTACGAACCATACGACCATAGTGTCGTATATTTATATATATGAATATATATGAATATATATATATATATATATATATATATATATATATATATATATATATATATATATATATATATATATATATATATATATATACGACATTATGGTCTTTCGTGGCAGACCGCGAGAACACACTGGCCAGATTGCAAACTCATCCGAATAGGCGACTACGGTCGGGTGAATATTGCCAAATATACTTGATTCCGTTTACGATCTTTGTCGGGAAACGGAGCGTTCGCTTCAATTAAAACATACCGCCATTGTAAAAGGCTCCGCCTGCAAATCATAGGTACTGCCCAAGACCTAGTTAGCGTCGCCGACGCTGTGGTTAGTACAGAGGACGAATCACTACCCGCGGCCTGTTAGCAACGGCAGTTGCGCTATGGCAGTCATGGAAGAAGTGGACGTCGTCCAGGTCATCGGGCGTTTCGGCATCTACCATGGTAAGCGCTGCTTTGCCCTGACAATTCATTTCTGCACTTCAACAGTGTATAGCGGCGGCCGAATGCCCATGCATTGTATGCGATCGCATGATATCTTCAGCATCGGCAGACGATTAGAGGTGGTAGTAGTATGTAACCTAGCGTAATGCGGGCGCGGCTGCGGCCGCAGAAGCGCACACCTGCCTGAAGGCGACAACGTAATCGTCCGAGCTAAAAGCAGTTAGATGAGAGATACATGTTTACCACGGTTCTCTCATCTCTATTGTAGGCATCGTGCTTGTTCTCACCTTCCTACACACGTTTCCGATGGCGTGGACCAACCTGATGTCGCCCCTGATGGCACCCGACGTCCCCAACTGGTGTGCGGCACCGAACGCTACCATCCCTCGCGACTGGTGGAGACAACACGGAATACCCAGCAAACGTGACGCAGCGGGCCAGCCGACGCCCAGTGAATGCGTCATGTATGCCTGGATAAACGACCCAAACGCTGAGTGGGGCGGCCGCGTCGACATCAAGCAGACGGTCTCCTGCACCCATGGCTGGGAGTACGACCGTGCGGAATATGGGCTGACAGCGACCGAACAGTGGAACCTCGTCTGCGGAGATACGTGGAAGAGGTCGGCCATTCAGAGCATTACCATGGCCGGGTCGTTGGTTGGAGTCGTCGTGTTTGGCTACCTGTCGGACATGCTTGGCCGCAAGGTAACGTTCTTCTCCTGCCTCGTCGGAACCCTGGTCACAGCCGTATCAGCAACGTTTGCGCCGACCTTGGCAATCTTCAACGCGCTTCGCTTCATGCAGGGTGCATCAATTGTCGGTATGACGTCCGCTGTTGTGACTATACTTATGGAGATTATGCCCAAAAAAGACCGCATATTTTTAAATGTCGGCTACAGTATGGGCAACGCGGTTTCGCTTATGTCCATTCCATTATTGTCGAGCCAACTCCGGAACTTCCGCTACATGCAACTAGCCATTGGCGTCTCGGCTATCATATTGATTCCGTTCTTTTGGATCATCCACGAGTCTCCCAAATGGCTTTTGGCAAAACACCGGCTGACCGAGACCGAGGCAGTCATCCTCAAGATACTGCGAACAAACAAACAGCCTATACCCGACATGAAGAGCGTCATGCATAATTTTGCTTCCCATGTGGAAACTAAAGCCGCCGAGGAGAGCAAGAATTTGAGCTTTATCGACATCATAAGGGTCCCCATTCTCCGTCGTCAAACATTATACCTTGGGTTGCGCTGGTTCTCGTCATCAACCATCGCCTATTACCTGGTGATAAATGCTCATCGACTTCCCGGCAATCCACATGCCAATTTTGCTATTTCGGCGCTGTCCGAATTCCCGTCGGCCTTAGTCGCGATGTACGTCATACGCAAATTTCGCCGACGCCAATCTCAGATTGCCAATATGGCCTTAGCCATCGTAGTCTTTGCGAGTGTCTCTTTTCTCGATAACAGCTACAAGTTTGTTAAGGTGTGGGGCACTGCGCTTGCGAGGTTTTTCGTTAGCACCAACACTCACATTGCCGTGGTCGTTGTGCACGAGATTTATCCTACACCCGTGCGCGGAGCGGGTTATTCAACGGCACTGATGTGCGCTAGAATCGGTGCTATCTTGGCGCCATTCCTCAAGAACATCGGCGACTGGACTTATGCCACGGTGCCGTACTTTGTTTTTCTTGCTTTTTGCCTTGTTATCATGGCGGCGGTATTTATGCTCCCAGAGTCGCTGAACATACAGCTGCCGGACACAGTCGAAGATGTCAAAAAACTTTACCGATCGGCCGGTGACGACACAAAAGACCCTACATCTGCAAAACAAGAAGATAAATAAAAATGCTGGTTAATCCGCTCTGATACAACATTTTGTCGTTCAAACGATCGACGGGTGCAGAATCGACTGAAACGTGTCCATGTTTATCTAGATGTGCTTCCAGAGCAGCGATTATGGTCCCCCCTAGCGAATTATCTTTATTTAGGAAAAAAGAGGACGACAATATCTGCCATTGTCGAATGCATTCACCGACAATTTACGCTCCTGGAAAGATAAATTCAATGGGGTCGGTCAGGATTTCCACAACAGTAGAGCAGTGCACGACGAATCCCGGAACGGAATAGACCAGCCAAGACGTCACAATGTACCACGTATTGCGTTCATGGTTGTGTTCACCACGTAGTTTGCACTGCAGACGGTTGGCACGAATCAAGCTGAAGGTGCAGATTTTGCAGGTGCGGGGCCATCTGTGATAGGTATCATATGACGACCCCTGCCGCCGAATCGAGTCACTAGACAGCCTAGCCTGGTGAAAAAACCCGTCTAGAATCGTGTAGTTATTATGCAGTGCTTTGTGCGCCTCCTCACTCGATCACGGCTGTTTTTACCGTGTCATGCGCACTAGCATCGACCCGTTGTAAAAATGTTGTTTATGTACGATGTTATATCTCCTAACGATTGGTAAATAAATCTGAAGATATGTTAGATTTTGCCTCTACAGCGTGAGTTACGAGTTATTAATGCTCAAAAAAATATATCTTTTATCTGATCTATATTATAAATCATTTTATGGAAGTCTCACTTTGTACCTTTTAGTAGTCTTCCTTTGTACCGAGTAGTCCGAGATCCAGTGAAACAGATGTTTGAATAAAATCTACACTGCTCCTAATCAATATATAATGTCTGTTCTAATTTAGGGTTGCTATCCGCAAAACACGATGAGAAAAACTGCTGGCGATTTTAGTGAGTTTGATTCTGTGGCAGCCTAATGTTTTCCAGCTTTCCGTTAAATAGTAGTGTATATTCAATTGTTGAATATCAAATAAATCAAAATACCACTCATTTAAAACGTTGTTTTCCATTGCCAATTTTGTCTCCGTATTATTGTTGTACGCCGTAGGCCAAATCATAGTGACGCTCTACTTAAGCTCATAATTGTACAATGTCTTTACTTTTTTTGTATTTATAATATGGTTTTATTTCATTTTGAAGTTACAGTGGAATATGAATATCTAACTACTCTTGGGCTTGTGAGGGGTGCTACCAATCGAGCTTATCCTCGAGGCAGCCCCTCATTGTACCCATAATTGCTGCCGCATTGCCGCGCTGAACCGCCAGAGATAGCCGCTGGAGTAGAAAGTCGAAAGCTCTTTTGTCCCCCGTCGTGAGTTCAATTCGTTTGCCAATCTTCTGTAAAAGTGACCATGCCTCAGGGCCAGGTCCCCCTAGTGTCTCCAATACTAGTGGCACAAAAATGAACTCGTCGGTGAGCTGGGCGTATTTGTTGGTCTTTAGACGTTCAGCCTTGCGTGCTGCGGAGCTAGCGGCTGATGCGCTGGCCTCCATGTTCGAGGGGGCGAGCGTGTCGGTGACTGTAGCATCCCAAATAAGCGCCTTTCCCCTTTCAAAAGGGATAAGGGTGAGACCGTCAGGCCTCTTTCCGTCGCTTCTCAGGAGGCCGGTTGGCTCTCGAATACATGGCAGTAGAGCTGACCTTAAGGCCCGGGCGGTAATCTCGTGTACTTGTGTAATTGTACAATATATCTTAAACCGTGCCGGTGTTTTTTCGTTTATATATATGGTTTGTGGAGCAGCCATTAACGAACAAATAGTTGCCAAGATGTTCCTGATTAAATACAGGTCAACATTAGTTATTATTAAGGGAACTTCAGCCTCGGGCTCCTGAGGAACGTGTTTTGTTTTCCAGTCAACCATTTTGGGCATTAAGCTATTTAAGGTTCTCAAATCAGGGAACGGTAAACGAGTAAGAGGTACTTTGTGTAGGCAAGTATAGAATTTAGGCATGGCTAGGATACACACACGGAAACTGAAAAGAACCATTTGCAGTGAAGCGTCTACGACATAGGTAATGTAATGGGCAAAGTCATGGTCAAGAGAAACATATATATTTATAGCTAGAGAGTGTAAGTATCGAGAGTCGGTACTTTAGTATTATCAAATTTGTTATAATCTTTATGATAGTTTTATCTAGACGATTCGATAACACGTAACCAGTGTTCGCGCGTAAAATAGCATACCTACCAGTTATGCTTTACGCCTTACATATATACATATATTACACATATGCAATTGTGGAAAATAGAGTCCCGAGGTAGCGTGCGCCTCACAGCAAGAGAGAACACGTTTTTAATCTGACATATTATTATTTACTGAACCGTTGAGAAAGTGCATTGCAAAGAAATCGTTCGCTAATTTGCCGAGTAAGTTGGCACCGTACCAATACTTCATACATATGAAGCCAATTTCACATTATGAGACTTTTCTATTACGTCGTGAAATATGAAGCTACCGACTGCCAACTTTATGGTGAAATAAATTCTGAAATAAAACAACGCAGTTTTGCTAACAAACCAACAAACCACCTACTGGGCTTATATACAAGGTTTTTCAAGAAGTTTCCAAATACGCTCGTTGTATGCGCTGTTAATACGGTGAGTAAACCAGGTTTATGCAATCAATGCCATGTTAACCTAAAAAGTTTCATTCTTAAGAAGTTCTGCTTCAACGTTAAGGTTTTGAGAAGACCCCCACGGAATTTATAGCAGCCAAATCATACACGTTAAAGACGACACAATGCGCAAGTGCTGCATCTAACGTTTACATTGGCCCTACTTTTGCCGAATGCAAGATAAAGACGGTTCATTTTGCAAGGCGTGCCTTTGGGAAGACGTTTCGTTATACGTCTCTACAAGCGTTACGCCAACAGCATCTTGCAGTGATTGCGGGTACTTCAAACACTCAAAAAGCAAATTAACAATCATTCCAAAAAATCGTTGTTGGCCACGATGGCCCTACCCCGAAACCAGGGGAACGCTAGATAACTTTGATATTGTGTTATACGGTAAGACGGTTTACAGAACAAAAATACTTGACAATACATCTTGATAACAAAAAAAACACCGTAAGACGCAATGTCAAATAAAGCGGGAGGACAACGGAATAGCAATTATGCCCAACCCCTAGGTGGATTAGTCCAAAACAATACACAATTGAGCCATTTATTGGTACACATATTTCGTTTTCATTGAGCGGCCAGTTTGCATGTGGTCAGCATTAAGTTTGTGCAGCTGTGCTTGTTGCTGTAGTAGACGGCTGCGGTGACGTAATAGCCGGTTGAGTGCTGCCTTCATCGCCGCTCATCTGTTCGTCCTGCTCGGCCAGAACCTCGAACACCTTGTCGATAAGAGCTATCTGGCGCTTATAGGTTCGCATCTCATCACTCCATACGCCAAGTAGGACCCGAAGTGACACCTTCTGCTCAGTACAACCAGTAGCACACGACAAAGTTGACCACAACATATGTAATAGTAATAATAATAACATTTTTGCGCCTACCCTAACTATGTTCCGTGATGTCGATAGACGCATTTGTTCAGATCATTTTTAAATTCTCCTGCACTCCACAATGAAAACGTATTTATTTACTAAATATATCAAATGTTCGATTGCCTTTCGCTAGGTTTACGTTAACATGTTTTTGCATGTTTCGGCAGATGACTTAAGCACTGTCGGTACTGGCACCTAGTGTGGGACTCTCACTCATGAAACTCCGGGGTATTCCCCACCCCCGGAGGCTCGAAGTTATATGGCATTACTTCGAAACCCTCGGAGGGTGGGGGGAATCTCTCACTTTAGTAGTCTATCCGCCCCGTCAATACGCTTTTATGTTATAGGGGTGTAAAAGGAATATATCTTGGAGAGCCTAGTAGTTTCCCCACCCCATCCCGCAGTTTACGTGGCATTCTTCTCGACTCCAAATCCATTGCTGATAGGCCTCCTAGATAGCTCGACGAGCGTCTTCGGGTAATGTTTTAGATGTTTGAGCCTTCATAATGGCGTTCAAGTCAGATTCAGAGATTGCAGAGTTCTGCAACCTGCAAAAACCTGACCTAGTATTACTAAGTAATACTTCAGGCTTGTTTATTTCCTACCTTACAGATGTTCCGCCTTAGACCTATGTAGCTGCGCCGCCTGGAGAGAGTTTTCCAAGCCTCTTCTTGTCCGCCATTGATCCCGCGTAAGAGTAGTTTCCCGCCCCTATGTCGTTCATGTCTGGTCCACACACGATGTGCGTGATCGCCCTTCCGTCTACCCCCTGGGGGGCTTTGGTAAGGGCTATAAAGAGGTCCGGAAGCCCCAGTCACTGCGCTTGCCTTAGGTCGGTGGCCTTACTAGGTGCCTCGATACTTAATCTCAGCTCTGAGGGGGTCTGGTTCTCAGATGAGTAGTCCAGGGGTGCACACACCTAATTACAGGGACACCGCATATCAAACACGTGAAGTAAAAAGTAGCGATTGTTGCACAGAACCTGACGAAGGAGGGACTCCCAAGGAAAAGAGAAGCCTCTGAAGCAAGACGAAGATCTCTTGCCACAGTTGCGGAATTGACGGTATTGTACGCCGTTCCCATTTGTGCATACATGGCCCTTTGCATCGCATGGAACAGCTTTAGGCTTGGCGCAGAGGAGGCGGCCAAACGTGCCAGCCGGGCTCACCACCGTTGCTGGTCCTGGCTCGCCACTTGTCTTTGGAGTTATTGGCCACTTACGTCGAGGAATCTGGATCTCTGGGGAGCCAGGGAGGCAATAAGCAATGCGTGGGCGGACAAATGGAAGCCCCTCTGCACAACGTAAGGGGCAAATGAACGCGGTTACTTATCCCGGACATTCGGCAAATTACGACGGCCTTTGTGGAGACTTGATGTATAGCGTCATGCAGGTACTGACAGGGTATGGACAGTTCCACTCGTACATGATGAGGATTGGCAAGGCGTATACAGACGTTTGCGTGCTTTGCACCTAAGGGAGCACAGGTGTTCGGAGCCTGAGGAGGTGGGGAGGAACCTCCTGAGGAGGTGAACTGAGCCTGAGGAGGTGGGAGAGAGTCCCACGCTAGTTGCCGATGACTGCCGGTAGCGACAGTGCATCGGGCATTCCCCAAAAGTTAACAAAATATGGTATCCTAAGTTCGGCCACGTCGTGCACGTCATCGCTCAGCCACTCGTTCGTTAAGCCGGCGCACGGCTGTGCATCGGTACGCTGCCCTGCGTGCGCGATAATACCTGGACGTTCCAGCACAATGCTGATATGCACAGTCGTGTGCGTGTCGCTGCGCCCCTTTGCGCTGCACTGCGCCTGCCAATCACTCTGCACGTTGTGCCACGTGCAGTTGCACTGTATATTGCGCGTCCGACAAGGGCAAGATAAGTATACGCCCCTCTGGAGTTCTTGTTGTGCCGCAAGCGCAATATGGTGGCCGCCGGGGGTGCTACCGCTTGGCAGTATCTTGATTTTCAAGGGGGACGGTAGGACAGCACTCGCCTCCCCACAGCACACGACACAGACCAGCCACCAATCACCGGCGACCACAGTCGCACTGTCACACAAGACGCTGTCACAGTCAACACTAGTCAATATCACGATCCACCGCGAGGCAAAAAAATACGTTCGTTAGCCTTGTCAGCCAGCACGAGACGGACGTTAACTTCACATAAGTACTTGTCCCATTGAAAATGTCCATACAATTCTCACTCCTCGACAATATATATATATAATGAAGATTTTTAATTGTTTAAAAAAGTTAAATGCTACCAATTATTTACCCCATAAAGGTATCTAAGCAATATGACTTTCACTTCTTCCCAATCTAAGCAATTAGCGTTAAGTTTTTTTTTATAAGGATAAATGTTAGAAACAAATAAAGCCTTTGTGATGATGAAGGGAGCTGAAATCAGTGGTCATGAAATGCTTTCTCCTCGATCTATCCAAAAACGTGTACTGTCCACTTGTCACTGAGCAAAGTAGTAAGCACTGGCCAAACATAAGCTCGCGCGCCGTTAGTAACGATAAAAAAGATCCATACCCTGAGTTCAGTTCGGCTCGGCAGTACGGCGGGGAAGTTATTCTCGAGCACCTCAAAGTCGATTGATGTTTTCTCCTTCACCTGCCTATCCGATATGTGAGAGGGAACGCTCGTCTGAAGTGAGTCGCTTACCGACGAATAGCCACCGACATCTGTTCTGATAGAGATCGTACACAGTATAAGCCGCCAGATACAGACTGAATGATTCCTGTAAAGTGCACATTCTTATAGTTGTTCTATGGACGTTTACTGCCAAGAGCACCCAAGATTTGGAACGCGAGAGGCCAGAATCCGTGGTTTGGAATGCCCGTATAATCAGTATTTTCTTAGTTTACTGGTCTTCGCAGAGTGGGCTGCGTAGCCAGCTTCGTGTGCGCCACTACCGACGCTTGCCTTATTACGCTTTATTACGCTTTCCAGTTATCGCTCATTTGCGTTTTAGAGCTCAGTCGTTGATGAACAGTTCATTGTCCCAAGGTTTCCTAGCACATGGTCTCTCGCAGTACGTTAAAACCTGGTTAAAACGAAGCAATTTTGGCAAAAGATGAAGTGGCAAGAACCTGAAAAACGGAGTAAGTCATGAACAAGGCACATACCCTCGCCGTCATCGTCATTGTAGTCGTTTGTAGCGTTGTGGGCGACGTTGGCCTGATGAGAAGACCCGGTAGCGTCCGTTATCGTCCCCGAACTAGCGGGATTTGGGTTCTGTTTCACTCCCGATGGACGGCCACCCCTCGCCATATCAATCAGTCGCTCTGATTCTGCTGTGGTCGCCGGCCGGGGCTCACCTTCGCCGTTCACCAAACTGCTAACCCTTCGTTATTGCCGCTCTAAAAAGACGAACTGACTTTGCCCCTATGAGGTACGTAATGGGACTCGACCTGAAAGCTGACAGCTAGTTGTTAGAAATCGACCCGCATGTGGATGAATTACTTAGTTCACCCACTAATGGGATCCGTATGCCTTACGCCGACCTTGATGTTGCACTGTGTGCCTGATAAATAGAAGAAGCCAAGCCCATATAATGACCTTGACGTTGTCGCTTTCCATTTTTGTGGTGCCAATCGCGGCTACTATTAAACTAGTTTATCGTAGGCCTCTTTTGCGAGTCGCTCATGTACAATGGATTAGGGAAAATCAGTTGGCACACAGCATGTGCTCAGATTATTGATAGGTAGAGGTCGCGTCAGTTAGTTCCGGGGTCACCAGCTTGGTATGGAAGCAGGGGCGCATTTAATCGCATTGAAGCCAAATGGCCGCATTGTATGTTGAGTACACGATGTTGCATAGATATAGACTGCCAGACCTGACGTTCCCAAGGAACGCAAGCGGCTGACCAGATAATTTCAGAAAGAGCCTCGCAGTAGAGTAGGTCTGGTTTGCCCAACTTTTGGTAGGCTATCTGTGAGTGTCACCGTCCGACGCTTGCGAAAGTCTAAAAGAGTCGGTTACAGTGCTATACCAGACTAACGCCTGGCCATGCTTGAGGTGAATTAGTTTTATCAAATTAAGACGTCTTTTAGTTACGTTTATGTCTGATATCAATAGTTCGGCCGTTTTGTGGATACAGGAAATTCTCAAGTTAGCGAAAACGCGCCTTAATAAAAATAGAAGCTTTGCGCCTCAAGCTCAAGCAATACTCAATATGAACGAGTACTTTACCTATTAACCACCACTGGTAGCTATCTAGTGATGATCTCGTTGTTTAGCTCGGCTCACGCAGATCACAACAAAAGCTGAGAAAAATCTTCGATTAGGTCTTGCTGACTCGAAAAAGGACGACGCTTCTCTTTGCTTGTTACAAATTTGCCAGCGAATCGTTCAAAGCTCCGCCCTCTTCATATAAAGGCACCATGGTAAGCGCTACTGTTTGTTAGATGTTCGTCCGCAGTAAATGCATCCCCAATACTGACAGTAGTGGTTTACACCTGTTACGTTACCGTTGGAGCCACGGATCCCGACACACCGAGAGAACTAGCATTATTGACCTACCCATCGGAAGGCTGGCTATCTATCCATCGTCTAGCTTCCAGGTTCTGTTTTTGATTTCGGAGGTTTCGGGAAACGTATTTGTGCAGGACTGGCAACAATCAGTTCCTAGCTTGAGACTTTCACCTTCTAAAACTAATCCTCATTTATGCCCTCTCAAGGCTCTGTATTCTGTGGCACAACTTTAAGACCCTGAGAAGAAAGACTCTTGCTACGACCTACTCATGAATCTTTCGGTAGGCTTATTCCAGAAACCGGTGTGCGTCAAGACCCTAAAATTATTTTTTTAAGGAAATTGTTTTTAATTCTAGACTATCCTCCATCCCCTACGGGCTTGGAACTTAACCTGAGGTATATCTGCAGACCCTGCGGATATACCTCAGGTTGCCTGTTATCTCTTCGTAAACTCTTTGTAAACCTCGGTTACTCCTTTCGACCTCCATTTAGAGCTTTTCAGCTTTGTTCTAACCCTGTTTTGTCGGCCTGACTGTGTGATCGACGTCGTCAGGCTGGCCCGACCAGCATAGGCGCATCCATCTGCAGTAGCCTTCTCAATCATGACCACGTAGTACTGGAATTGTCTGTGTCCCGTGAAGACCTGGGTTGCGAATTACGTGAGCGATCCATGTCCGTGCTCGTCGTATTGTTGTAGATCGGGTGTAAGTGTGCGGGTCAAGCGCCCGCGGGTGGCTCTGGCGGGAAGCACTGCCCACTTACGCAATAAAGGCGGCCGTGTGGACGTGAGTCCAGTCAAAGTCTTCATTGATTCCTTGTTTATGTCGTTCTACCACAAGCAAGTACCAGGGCAGCTGCCGCGCAAGACTCAGGAGAAACTAGCCCTGTGAAGTACCCGATGCAGGGCATACAACGTCAAGCGGCCCTGCTGGAAGCCGTACTACCGGTCGTCTATCTCCGCGTTTAAACGCTTTAATAAGCACATTTTAGATCAACTGGCCCGCCGTGTCCAGCAGGCATATTGCAATAATATCAATATGTAAGAGTCCTCAAGCCGGAGCATGGTTTAAGGTTCAGTGCGTTTAAGTGAGCGGATTTCTACGTAGCCGGCCCTCAAATAGGCCCAACAAGCAGTCCATTTACTAATTCAGCAATATTCGTGGCATGCCGCGTGGCAAGCGTCCAGATATATCATATATAGACTATATAGAGTGCCCGCATGGCAAAATTCAACACATTACAAAACAGAAACTAGTGACTCGTTTTCATACGGTTACATACGATTGCATACGGTTTCATACTTCGTTCGAAAGCCTCAATTCAGTCAGCGTCAGCTAGCGGATGTACAGCGCTTGTAGGTAAAGTTTCTTGAAGGAACTGTAACCATTTTTACAGTTCTTTGAAGAAATCGTTAAATTGATTACGTGGGACCCGCGAGGCTCTCGTTTGGTTGTGCTACACACGCATATTACGAACCCTGTAAGATCCTTGGCAGAGATTATTGCCAGGTAGCCGATCTTGCGGTAAGTGAAGCATCTTTTAAGTCGGACACTCTACGAAACCGGCCACACGACTTGTAAATTTGAACCTCTCCAGCCTTCACGTTTCACATTCTTAGTTAGTCTCTTTGCTCGGCTCGCCAATGCTGCATTGTTTCCGGCCGCCGTTGAATTCATTCTACTGCGCCAAATAATGTAATATATCTGCATAGAATGCTAGGCGTTTTAAGCTTACACACGAAATCATTGCACACGCTGACCCCACACCAAACCACCAGTCACTGCCTGCGCACTGCGTAGTCATAGCTTTATTATTTACTCTCTATATCTTTTAAAGTTCATCCATATTACTGTATATGAACGTTAATTCCAGTTTTCTGTTCGATCGGTCTCTCTCCCTCTCTTGGACCCGCCAACCAGGCGAGCGCCTCTGGCTGAGCGCGGCGCTTTAACAGGTTTAAATGAAATTTCAAGTGTACTGCGTATAATATAAATAATGCTAATATAATTAAAAAAAAAAAATTAGTTGAAAAGTTTAACAAAGTGCAAGCAAGCATAAAGTAATTGGTTAAAACTCTGTTTTGAAATAAAATTAAGATGTCTGAGTATTGAGAAACAAAACGTGTCGTGAAAAAAAATTGTTAAACCTGACTCACGAGCGTGGCATAACCATCAATCCATTCGGTCCTTGCTCATACCTGCTTTCCAAGCTGCTCACTAGCATAGTGACTTTCAACCGCACTTACTGTGCAGACAAAAAACCTGCTTCATCTAGATGCCTACTGCATAAAAGCGGAATTAAAACTAATTAAGACGAAGCAACACGTATTCTTTATTAAAATAGTATTGTACTAGTACCATAGTAATCAAACATATTACTATAGACAATAAGTATAAATTATTGCATTTAAATATTAAATGTATGTCTAATGTGTCTAGATATATGTTTGCTGTAAGAGAAGACACCGAGCTTATTGGGACAATAGATGCTGTATTATTTTTATTATTATTACTATTATTATTAACAAGTATAGACAATAGTCCGACAAGCACCTATATTGCATACATTTGCGACTTCGATGAAATAGACAACACTTCAGCGCGAAGAGCCCCGTCGAAGCGTATAACCGCAAACATTACCGCAGTACCGATCAAACGTTCTCCTTGACAAGTTTAATCATCTGAGGTAGTTTATTAATGTTCAGCACAATCACCTGCAATACAAAAATGTTAATCTAAAAATCTAGCCACCATAATATACCACTTTTTTTTTACATTTGGCGTATGGATTACGATCAATTTATCTAATAGAACCCACATGTACATACATACCCAGTAAATTATATCTGACAAAAAGCTAGTTAGAGCAACAGCAGAGTGCATGCATTATTATTATTATTATTATTTGGTTCATGATATATGTATGTATATATAATGCGGATATCAAAAATAAACTGAATCTGTGATATTCAGTAAAGGTAAAAACACTACCTTAAAGCTAAACCCTAAGCTGCATATATATATATATATATAAGTTCATCGCTTTGTCACTCAACATTTAGCATAGAGTATTTAAGCGCACCTTGCGAACTTGCTTAAGTTCTTGATCAGTTCTTCTCCACCTTCCGGAAACCGCCGTGTCTGCATCTTCCTGTGGAATCTGGAACAATATATATACACATTACCGTGTAATGTAAATAGTCAAAACATACTAGTAGATCTTAAGTTAAATGTTGTTTTAATGTTGACATTATATATGCAGCTTATACCTGATCTGACAAATCGAAGGATGTTCCATTATTCTTAAGGGTTGGCAATAAAATTGACTTGAATGGAATATCATATAACAGCTATGTCTCAGATCGCCTAGTCGGCTAAACTGCATCAAGTCTATAACATGAAGCCCATAAACGTATATTTTTAACCTTCTTGTAAATGCGAGTTACTTGCAAAGTGACTCAAACAAATACGTCTGCATTAGAAAAAAACAACGAAAAAACGGAACAAATTATAATACCACCTTAAAACACAGAAGACTTCCAACTTACGGTGAATCTTGACTTAATTAATAAACCCGTCTCTGGTGGCGTAATATCTAATTGTCATCTATTGTTAATCTCTATAGATTTCAATCCATATTCTATATAAGCTATGGAATGCCCCTTGTCGGCAGCACTATAAGTAAGATTGCATAAATGAAGACACTGTTATCCCGCAGTGGGAATAAAAATACCGCATCCACCCCATCGTTTAAAAAAGCGATCCCTTTTCATATGTTTTCTCACAGAACACATATTCGTTTAGGTAAAATATTTAAATAAAGGTAGCATTAGGCATATTTCACCCGATAACTAAATGAACAGATTGTTGTTTTCTTTACTATTACTCTGTTACCAAAACATTTGTATTACTCTCACTGAAAATTCGTAAACGCTTTGTGTACAGGGGGTTACTAGATTTTAAATATCTTACTGACATGTGTCATGTATCTCAAGAGCAAATAAATGTATCGTAGACGAGCATTTATATATACATATATAAATCGGAAGCGTGAAGAAGACAGAGCTTCATGAAGAAACATTTTAAATGTATATTATACTCGATTTGAGTGAAATAAACATAATAATGTTACATTAATAAAATAATAACAATACTGTTGTTATACATTAATAAAATAATAATAAACAATATATATATATATATATATATATGAATTACCTCATAGTCGAACTGAAAGTCTGCGAGATCGACAAAAAGCTCCTCTTCGCCATTCGCAAAAATCTCGACGGCGGACCCGATATACTGCTTGCAGATCAAAACAAGGGTCTCCACTTTCGAGAACGGCCCACCAGAAGACTCCTTCATCTATCGAGAAAGCAGTGAGTAAAATTAGAAACATAAAAATAGGCATTCCTTGCCCGTGGCAGATACGAGTAATTGAGTGAAGTGTTACGACAAATGCGTGCGACAGCCCCTACGACTTATTACATAGATAATCTGTGTTTTTTTGCCATCTTTGCTATATATATATTGGATAGACACCAGTGTCTATAGTTTGGCGATACATTTTGCTGCGCTCGCTCAAATCATGAGGTACTCATTGGTTCATCTTTGACACGAAACCTGGGCGCGAAGGCGAGCGACGATGGTTGTATGAAACATCCCGAAGGCTAATTTAAGCAAAGTGACTCAGGAATTCTGTGCCACCGTTTGGCGCAGGCGGTCTTTCTCGATGATATCTGTTTTGTAAGCATAATTTTCAGAGGCATGGCGGGCATCTACAAAACATATATTTATATATATATATATATATATATATATATATATATAAACATGTTTAGATAAAGACAACGCTTATTTTTATTTCGTGTTTATCTTATATACGCATATACACCTACTATCGTGGTAAGAAACGTGTACTATGGAGCTATGATCACGCTCCCGCTGAGCTTAAAGAAGTTGTTGAATAAGTTAGCTTATTTATAAAGTAAGTAACGAATTTGCGTGTATTAACATAACTCTAGATAATCTCTCACGCTATATTCTTACAGGACATTAAACAATTGATATGCACCGCAAATTCTGTTTTCGTAACATTGGTTCAGAAGACAAAGGGAAATATATTGATATTAAGCGCAGAGATGCATGAAACGCACTGCCTGAAAACCTTGCCCGGTACCATTTTGGTACATATAGTGTGTGCACAATTACCTTAGTGAAATCATTGTGTATGCTCTCAAGTAGGGGCAAAGCAGCCCTTGGCGGGATGTTGATAAAACGCTCCGAAATTAAAAGGCCAACCTGGTTAGCATCTTCGAACAGCTTGTCCAGCTTCGGCCGGAGCGAGGCGTTCTGAAACAAATATTCATTTAGATGCTTCAACAGACATTTTTAAAACACGAAACAACACCTTCAACGTTCGAAGAAAAGCTACTTATGTGAATTAATACTAATTACCAGGCGCAATTAAAATTAATTTTACTATTTAAATTAACTATTAGGCAATTAAGGTAAACGACAACGTTACTTATGCTATACCCTTTAATGGGCAGGCTTTTTTAAACATAAATGGAATTTAATCCGCATGTGGCTTCAGTTTTTCCCAAATTTTACACAAATTTCTCGTAACATAACATCACTAAAATGTGCTACACAAATCATTCAGAGAAGCATATCAATCTGCAGACATCCCGAACAGGTATGAATATGCCGCACATCCAGGACATCAGAGCAATTACTTGTGAACGACGCTGGAATATTTCTAGAAAATATTACGTAATGAAACTCCACATTGTGTTTCCCTAAGATACTTAGTATGCCTTTTTCCCTTCTCTGGTCCTATCTTTAGACGCTGCGTGGGAGACTCAAATACGTTACTCCTCTACCGGAGGAATGTAAGTTACGCAGTACTCAAAACAGCGTTTTCTCCCGTTTGAGCAACGAGAGAGTAGATATTTGTGATAGTATATTTTTGTGACAAACGAGGTTCCGGTAATCAATCAATCGAAACTGCCCGCGACTGTCATATATCATGCAGTATCTAAGAGAAATACTGAGAAACAAAGCATACAACGAGCATACTTACGTAACTTTCCCTAGAAACACCCATAGTCCTCAACTACTTAAGGCCTAATATACTGACTATAACGTATTTATCAATGCATTTAGTTGTATGATATTTTCTTAGACTGATCAATTCTGTGACACGTGCCTACCTCCCAACCTAAACTCAAAATCGGCGCAGTTCTCAAGATGGCACACTTCTTTATAATAATTAAAAAAAAGTGTACGTAAACGTTGGTGTTATATATCACTCCAGACAGGATGGTAAGTCTCTCACCAATCTAATTATGCATTATCCTAATTGACAAGCAAGATTTGCTTCTCTATTGGTAGGGTGATTTTGGTCTTCGGGTGTTTGGTCAACACAAAGCACAATGTGCTTTCGTGGTAAATCTCCTATATCCACATGCCTGATTCACTACTCGTAAATAGGTTTTCCTTTTACTGCCGTGAAAGTTTGGGTCTGCCGTCACAGCAAGGGCATAACTGTCAGTCCCACCTTTCCGCTGGCTTGCTGTAGCAGTAAATGCCGAACACTTTTTATTCCTTCACGTTCTCCACCCATAGGTAATATGCCGGAAACGCCGAAGACTTCATTGTCATCCTCGTCCTCTTCATCATCATCGTCGCCCATCTTCTGGAAAATGTTCAAGAACGGTTATCATCGTTTTCTCGCCTCGTATAAGATGATGACATTTCCAGCAAATATGTTCCGAATCAATAAACGTATGTATGCGTATATATATATATATATATAGATCGCACTCTGCAGGCAATTTATCAATGTTAGCGAAGCGACCGGGATGGAACAAGAAATGCGCACACATGCTGTGCAAGACATAAGATGTTTTTGTTATTGCAGCATATTAAATATGACGGAAAGGTATATAGTTGCAATCGTATATACGTGTAATGATAGGAGAAACTCCGTGTCTCAGGGTCAAACCTCATCATCCTCTGCTTGCCGCAGGATGACCGACACCTTGTTTAATTGGATGAGATGTTTGGACAGATCAGAAACGTTGACAGACCCACTCCGGAACAACTGCAAACAAAAGTTATTATTATTAATATATATATATATATATATATATATATATATATATATATATATATATATATATGAACTGAAATAAGAAAACCAGCACAAACGAAACGAGAAACATACCTGCAGAAGGAGTTTTTTAATGCCATGAAAATCCGAATCGTCGGGAGGAAATGCATCAAAGTCGACATTCACCACCGAATCAAGCATGTCGTCCGCATCGGAACTTTCAGTTTCTTCACACTCACTCTCACCGCCATCAGAATCTGTCTCAGATCGGTCATTTTCGTGCGCAGCCTCTGCATTCTCCATATCATCTGCCGACGGCCAACGCCGAACCAAGTAAAATTGAACCACGATAGTAAACTGATTTAATTACGAACAACAAAACGAAACACGTGGCTTTTCCAACAATACTTTGGCAGAAATAAAGATGATCACAATTTCGAAAATGTTGTTAATGCCTTAGGTTGAAACCTGCTACTTTGAGTGCTACACCGGAGAGGCATGCTGGCCATGATATGGCGATGCTATAGCAAGAAAAACATTCATTTGCACAAAGTGATTGGCACAAAGTGATTCTTTTAGCCCGAGGTATTGTTTGACTTATCTACGGTCCCCCTGAACCAATTCGTGCCAAAGAAAACCCTTGAAGTTTCAAGGACGCATTAGACAATCGCTTGTTAAGGTAACTGTCTGGTACCTAAAAGCGTACCATCTGCCCTGGCTACAGACATCTATCTGATGTTAGTCGGAAGACAATGTGGCAACGTACCAGCCACCTACTGCATCGAGATGGTCAAGGAGACCACGACACAGCCAGAACTGTATCGCTCTCGTATTGATAGCTTACTGCCACTAGGGGATCGCTTGCAAACTGCAAAAGAAACCTTCTTACCCACTACCGGATTAAAAAACATTGATCCAATTAGTGAATAAGCATAGCTTTTCAAAAAAAAAGTTACGCAGCATGCCTCATCACTTAAATAATCACGAAAATCTTCATACAAGACACCACTGTGGCCACCTTCGATATCAATCGAAGCGCAGAAGATGTTGGCTAGCTGGCCGAAAAATGCCAATACAAAAGCGAAATACCGGCTTTGAACCCAGGACCAATTAGTATGCCCTCAAACTATGACCTCTGTATTAGGAGCAATAACTTGAGAAACGCAAGTTGACTGCTTAGCGTTATTATTTCGTAATTGTCTAATTTACATGGGTAATGTAGTTGTTTCAGATGTGTAGATTCTATGTAGTAGTATAGATTCTGCCGCAATGGCTGTTTTGTTCTTACATCATCAGTAACATCGTGTCCTAATTGTAAGTAATAGTTTTGTAGGTAATATCCGAATTAGTTTCTGTCTACTCCATAAACTGTTGTTGCTAATGGAATTGTACGTACCATTATAATGCTTGTTATTATTCATAACCAAGGTCGTAAGCTTAGATACCAGACCAACTACTTCTATATAGTGTGTCATTGTCTAACTTAACTAAGGTGAATGCAGGCTCGAAAAGGCCACGGGACCAAAAAACACTCAAAATAGAGATTCCTTTGCTTTAATAACGAGCCAGAGCATTATATATCATATAAAATCAACATAAATTAAAAAAAAGAAAAAAAAAGTGCGCAGTCTTACCTAGTGGATTCGCTGCAGCGGACGCCGCACTCTGATCGCCACTGTGTTCCGTTCTCGCGCGTTTTGGGTTGGCCATCGTAATTCTTTCGCAGTAAGTAACTACAAACAGAAACATCGAGCAGAGAAAAGACGGTAGCCGGCCTAAGTAAGTGATTACATATTTCGTATCCTAAACAGCAGTTATCGCCGCCGGACGCAAGCATTATATACATTAATTAAAGTTTCCTTCATACAACATTCAGTTTTTAAGCTTGTCTTGATTTCTTCGACTATAGCTTCGACTACGACAAACAGAATCATCGACTTCAAGCTTCTGTTCCACACTAGAGTCATGGGCGTTGCGACAACTTTTACTATTTGAATCGGAGACAATATTATATGTACGTCAATACCCGAATGCTGTTTGGCTTCTGCAAGCGTTTATTCTGCAAACACAGACTGTTTATGTGTTCATATTTTGCTAGCTATCACGTCGATCGCATCTTGCACGATATCTGATCACATATACGAACGAAAGGAAGTTGCGTCAAAACGTGTTATCGGCATATACTCGATTCAAAAACAGCTCTGACGGGCTCGAATCAAAGAAACAACTGATTTTTCTTGGCGGCGTTCGAGTGAACGCCGGACACACGAAATTCATCCCTTCCACCAGCCGCAAACTTTAAAATCCAACGTCGACAATGTTACACGGCTTTCTATGATGTGATAGGCAAACACACACACACACCTAACCTTATTGACGCAGCCAAGAAGGCACAGAGAAACTAAGGAATTGGACGGCACTGTTCCGTTTCCGCTGTCCATAAAGACACCACCGTTGTTTCGTCTTCTAGCACTGTCGAGCAGTAACTTTTCGAGCACGTCGCATGAAGCACGTAGCGAAACAGGTGCATGTTCGATCTACACCAGCTGCTGCCAATGCCGCTTTAATCCGTCAATTGTTGATCAAGCTATCATCACATAACTGCTCCTCGCTGTTCTACGCGGGGCGATCTCTGTACCAGAATCAATCACGTAGAACGAATCATTAGACATCAATCAATCACGTAGGACGAATCCGGAGCGAAACTTCAACTTTAAAGATTGAAAGAAGAAGATGAAGACAACACAGAAACAACAGTTACAACTAACAGTCGCAACGTATTAGCAACACATATATCGAAGAAAAACGGTGCCGCGAGCCCGACACTTCAGTGTTGCTTAGTTTTGCTTTTGCTACTGACAAGCGTGGTCTTTTGTTGTTTTTTTTGTTTTTGTTTATTGTGGTCGTCGCTTCGATTGTTGTTGTTGTTGTGTACGGTGTACGGCGCAGATGAAGAAACAGCGAACGTTCGAAACTGAAGTGACGCAGCGCCGGACCACGTTCGACTAACCTCCGCTGTTCACTGTCCTCGAGGTCCGGCTCTCGTATCTCTCGTTCACGTAGTCTGGCTCTCTCTGTCTCGCGGCCCGCGCGCTGTCTCATAACAATGAGAGTTTTTCTCTCTCACAAGAACGCCCGTAGTAATCGAAGCAGCTCAGTACCAACCAACCAGCCACCCACCCAGCAGCTATTCAATGCGCCAGCAGCGCGTACACGTGGTGGCTGTGTGTTTTGGTCGCCTCTGGTCAAGCGCCAAACCGCGGCGGATGTGGCGAGAGCAATGTGCTCGCCTCCAGCCGCCACCGCCGCCGCAGCTGGCTGCTTGTAGGAAACGCAGCCCCGTCCGTATAGAGTCACTCGTGAACTCTCGACACAGTACAGCCGGGTACATCTACCGGGTATAGGACCTCATGAATGTCTCACATGCTGTAGCCTCTCTAGTCTATTAGGAAGCTTACTCATTAAATATATATATATATATATATATATATATATATATTTATATATATGTATATATATATAATGAGTAAGTTTTCTAATAGACTAGAGAGGCTACAGCCGGGTACATCTACCGGGTATAGGACCTCATGAATGTCTCACATGCTGTAGCCTCTCTAGTCTATTAGAAAGCTTACTCATTAAATATATATATATATATATATATATATATATGTATATATATATTTTTTTAATTTTTAATATATATATAAAATATTGTGATGCTTTATTAATTATTTACAGTACGTTTGCACACTCGGCAGTGCTCACATATATATATATATATATATATATATATATATATATATATATATATATATATATATATATTCACCCCTTTTTGTTAGCGTGAGGTTCGACAAAAATGCTCTCTGCACACCCAGCGCCGATGTGGAGGGGCGCGTGGGCAGTGTGGGACTCCCCGGTGGTATGGGGTTACCCACAAAAGACCCCCTATCCTACGTATCACGTTTACTCTCTCCCAGAGTTCGGTACTCTTTGCCAGTTCTTCGAGCGTATATGTTCGCCTGAAAGAGGTGAGTAGATGAGTTTTCCGTCGTTCTATTCGCGCCGATTCGTACGACGTCGTCGTCAAACGTCATCGACCATTGCCAATGTCAGCTGGGAAAAAGCCGAAGAAGAAAAATAAACAAAAAGCTGAATGTGGTGCCAAAGTTCCATGCATGCGTGCGTGCGTGTTTGCAACGCCCCTAAAGCTTGGAAAACACGACGGTCCCGGCCGTCCCGGCCTAGGTCGAGAAAGTGACTGCTGTGCTGACAGTTGATGAGCTTATACTTACACTACTACTACTACTACGGAGGCGAACTCTTCGCCCGGCCCTCGCCCATATGGGAGAGCCGTCTCACAATGATGACGGTGATGTTTGCTGAAAGCCGACGAGCAGCAATGTTGCTCCGTAGCAGGCCGTTTAGCACTACTTCACTCGCTCTCTCTCTCTCTCGCTCTCTCGATCACCGCTAGCTGGTGCTCATTCACCCTTTCTCTAGATCATCTATGTAATCAGGCAATCCGCAAGAGAGCCAGCCAGCCAGCCGTCTCTCGTGGAAAACTTTAGGTTGGACACCGAACAGGAACGATATGACGTCGTCCACTTCATGACGATCAGTCACTGACGACAGCGTGTGTGATCGACGAATGACGACGACGACGGCAACAACAGCAGCAGCAACAATAACAGCAACAATAACAACAACAACAGCAAGATCAGCTACAACAGTAACAACAATTAGAACAACAAATCTCGGCTGAGTGGTGACGGCTGGCCCATTGAGGTAGAGAGTGGTGCTACCACCGCCGCTGTTCTCAAATCGGAGGGCGCGCAAATTCGCCGCATACGGAAGTTACGGCAGGACGTCCGTAACAGAGAGAAGGAGATTTATTGCATATACAATATATATATATATATGTATAACCGGCCGGGCGGCGGTTGAGGAATATTGAAGAAGTGAGCCGTCATTCATCATCCGTGTCGACGTCGTGATTCGGCACTCTTATTGTGCTTGTTGAGTGAGTGTTTTGGATGTGGTTGCTTGCAGTTCTTTCAGATTCTCTCCCCCACCACCAACCTCTACTTTCTCTACGTTCTGGCTGCCTGCGATAGCCTCCGTTCGTCATGGCTGCCAGACATATAGATAGATAGATGTGTGTGTGGTTTGATTCTTTGTTAGTCTCTTAGTTGCAAGTCATCGTCTTCGGCTTCGTCTGTCGTTCGGGCTGCTTCCGACGATTTGTGCTGCGTTTGATCGCTCGCTCGCACGTAAATATTATCGTCATCATCGTCGTCATCATCATCGACTGGTCAATCTCTCTGATCTATCATTCACTCAATTCATCATTATCATCGTTGGTTCGTTCTGCAAGTCACCGTCTGAACCGGCGACAACGACGACAACGACAACAACAACAACAGCCACAGCCACGGGGTGCTTAGTTTGTTACTCATTACGTGCATTGTGACGATGTAGTATTGAATGGCAATTCGCGCCACCACTCGATAGGTTCCCGAATGTTCTACAGCTGATTCAGCACTACGCCAGTATTCTTGTCTCGACGTACGAACTGCATCAGCTGCCCACTGATTAGGCAGACAGACAGACAGGCAGTTGTCCGGACACGGTCCTGAGTGCATGCATGCTGAGTACACGCTCAGCTAAGCTAAGTTTAGCAAAGTTCAGGTAGCGCCAGGCCGGGGCACTGTCATCACCGAAATACTTACCGAACATATTTCTCTATCTATCTCTACCTATCGATCTATCTATCTCTACCTATCGATCTATCTATCTATCTCTCTCTCTCTCAAGTAGCAGAACCGAAAAGTTATGCGAATACTATTAGTTATAATACAATAATCGTCACAATAGTATTAATAGTTGCGCCAAAAGCTATTGGCATAACTCCTCACTGTTTGACTACGTGTGGCGGCTGGCTGCAGGACATGCAGGCCGTAGTGGTTAGTTAGTGAGTGGTGAGAGAGCAGTTCCAATTCCGTCTGGTCGATTGACTGGAGTCCATTCACGTTTCAAGTGCTGGATGTCACACTGTTTCCTGCTGCCCGATGATGTCGTTTGTATCGTAGTAATGTTGTGTGTGATGACTCGAATGTTCGACGTCGCTGATTGGTCGGTGGCGGCGGTGGTGGTGGTGGTGCACGTGCCCTATTGTCACCAGCACGCAGCTTAGCGGTCTTTGTCGTTGGACGTCACGGCGATGCACGTGGATGGGCATTGGCGTCACTGATCAGTGACTGGCGTCACAGTTCTGTTACAGCTACATTGTGCTTAACTTCGTTACAATTCTAACAGCGATTCCATTTGGTTAGCGCTGGTGCTTTTCAGGTTTGTTGTTACTGTTGTGTTTGTCATTGGCGACAACAAATCCATACATCATCTTGTGTGTTTGTGGCTGTGTCTGCTGTGCGTACGTGCGTCGACCCGCGCGTGCCCGTGTGAAGTAGGTGCGAGGTTGGAGCTAGCCGAGGGAAGTGCTGGCCGAGGTGCGAGCAAACGCCGAAGTCGAAGTTGGATGAAGCTCTAAGTATCAGTGAAGTTGGAGTACGCACACTGCGGTCGACCTTGCTCCCTCCCCGCGTCGACAAAATGAGTAGCGATGCGGAAGTGTCAACCGAAGTTCGGCTCTACGTCTACGATCTGTCCCGGGGAATGGCCAAAGCCATTAGTCCCCTCATCATCGGTATGTTGTTGCACCCATGCTGCATATGGGTATCCGTTTGTTTAAGTATTAATCACAACAACACACACACATACATACGTACACAGCTGATGATATATATATATATATAGAGAGAGAGATGTTCGAGAAAAATAAATAGCAAAAGAGCACACCTGGTTTATCTGGTATCGGTAACCGCTGTGGACGAGAACTATGCGCTGGTAGAATGTTTTCCTTGTTTTGGTTTGCCACCAAATAAGCATTTGTTTATCCTTTATTAGTTTCCTTTGTGTGTTTTGCAAGTAATGTTGCTAGGGTTGTCTAGACAATTTTCTGCTGATCAGTCAAATGAAACCGACAGACGTATGTATAGTAGGATTTCAGAATCATTAACTAGCGAGATTTTTCGATTAACAGCTATATTAAGACTGGATTAAAGACTGGAATTCATATATATATATATATATATATATATATATATATATATAAATTCCAGTCTTTAATCCAGCCTTAATATGGCTGTTAAGGCAAAAAATATAGCCAGTTATATATAAATATATATATCTCCCCAGAATTCGTACAACAAACTTTGGGACCTAGTATAACAAACTCATTATATCCAATGGAATATGGGGGCGAAAATGTCTTCTAGCATTTGTTCTGCTTTAAGTTAACGTAGTGAACGAATGCAATTCAACAGATGCAACATTTTCCTCCAAACACGCAGGCACGGTTGGTTTGTCGATAGGATGACTAGGACTCTCGCTATCGCGATTTAGTGAAGATATGTCAGGATAAAAAGCTCTATACGTTCGTTTTTGACAATTTTGCTCTCACTCAAAAAAAAAGACAAATCTGCTTCTTGTTCTATTGGAAAAAATTCTCCGAGTTATACTAGAATCCACGGTTTGTTGGACGAATTCAAGGAGACCCTGTATATATATATTTTTTTTTGAGGAGGAGGAGGGTGAATGCTTTTACGCACGCTACGAGTACGGAGTATTTTCTCTCTCGAGCAGTGTGGGACTTGACCCTGTCGGTTGGATGTTGGTCCGCCAAGACCACTACCCACTAAACACACCCCCCCCTATATATATAAATATATATATATATATATATATATATATATATATATATATATAGTGACCTGATTAACAGACAGAACCGATTGATACAATAATACAAATATTCACCTTCCGCACCATCGTGCCATGTTGAATTCTCTGCTAATTAAAAAAACAGCGTCTGCCGTAGCGAAAAATAGATGACTACAGGGGATGTCTCTAAGTGGAGGTTGAAACAAAGATATGTATGTGTCATTTGCAGCTTTTTTTCTGGCGAGCTTGAGATTTTGTTACTTATCTCCAATAGGGACACGTTAGTATGTAAAGCCTTTATTCAAGGTCCTTTGCCCTTACTTTTTTCTGACTCATCAAGTACTGGTTGCCCTCGACTCAAAACGGTGTCCTGTCAAGGCGTCTCGACGTCACGCCCAATTTTTCTAGCCAAATTTGTACAAGTGTCCCTCTCTCTACAACTGTCTCATAAGGGCCGTTGTTGGATGACGTTTCCTGTTGGTCTCTTTTGTTAACTGCGGTTTAATTTGGCCGGTTGTCGTTTGAACTCAGCAAAATATTGGTGATAGTCTATTAGATTAAGTTCCAACAGCAAGAACGCGTCGCTCTAAAGCTCGGAAAATGCCTGCTCTTGCCTAGTTAAATTTAAGAGAATACTTTCTAATTTTTGGAAAAGGCCATGCGAGCACACTTGTGCACAGAACACGAATGGCACGATATAGTGTCCGGCTACCGCCAATACTGCTTGTGTTCGATTCATTAAAACCCCTGGCTCACTCTGCCCGAACAAGTATGGGACCTGCTAGCATTTTTCTAATTGGTTTGTAAATTTCTGGATTGTTGTGGTTTGACGAGTAGAGGCAACGTCCTAGAGAAATCACGCTTGGAATAGTGAAACATGTTTAGGTGAGTTTAGCTAGAGAAGCAGAGGTCATGGATATATATATATATATATATATATATATATATATTATTTTGCCTATAATACATTATGTATATGTTACACATATCATAAAAGATAAGCTAAGAAAATGTGCCTAGCGGGCGTGTATATTTTGGTATGGGACCGTCTTATCCGGACGGCAAATTTATTTAAGTTCCATAATTCTTCATTGAGCTTAACATTTCCATTATTACATCAATTCAAACAATTATAAGTATTCAGGTAGATTTGCAGATAAGGCTATCGTCCGTGTCTAATATATATATATATATATATATATATATATATATTATTTTCCCTATAATGCATTATGTATATGTTACACATATCATAAAGGATAAGCTAAAACAATGTGCCTAGCGAACGTGTATATATATATATATATATATATATATATATGCGTTATCTGCTAGTTGTGCAGCGCCTGTTGTTAGATCGCCGACAACGACCAAAGTTACAAAAGGCTCGAGGTGTCTTTCGGCGCAGGCCGGTAACCGGCGGGTGAGTGGCCTATCTGCCACTCGAAAGCGTCGTTGCGTCATGAACCCTTTTGTGTTTTGCCATCCGACGTCGGAGATGAACGCCTGTCCGTCCGCCTTGAATCTTCTTAGTGGGACGAGAAAAGACAACACAAGTGTTGCGTCGCAGCCACTCGACACAGACACAGACACAAAGGTGGACTCGTTAGCCTCATCATAATCATTGTTGCGTCACCGGTTGTTACGTTTTTCCTTCCTCCATCTCTCATTTCCTCGCCTTCATTTCGATTTCTCTCTCTCCCTATCTCTCGCCTACTCTCGCCCGCTCTCTCTCTCTCTCTCTCTCTCTCTCTTTCTCTCTCTTTATCTTCACCCTCTTTTATCTCTTTTGTCTCCTCTGCCTTTGCTTGTCCGACTTATTGCTGTCCCCTTATTGGGCTGTTCGGGCGCGTTTACCTGGCAGCTGCAGGTCGTCCTCCTGCTCGTCGTCCACTATCGTTGGTTTGGTTAGGAGCTCCCGCTTTGGTTCGCTCGCACCCACGACGCCACTATGACGGCTACGACCCTGCTGCTGAAATGAAGACTCTCCCTCATACGGGAAACTCTCCCTCATACGGGAAACTCTCCCTCATACGGGAGACTCTCCCTCATACGGGAAACTCTCCCTCATACGGGAGAATCTCCCTCTTGCTGATGCTGATGGTGCCAGCCGTGCTTGCTATGCAGCTGCTGCTGCTGCTGTTGCTGATGATGATGATGAAGATGATGGCGGCGGCCAATGCTAATACTGCTACGACTTTAACTACTGCTAATACAATCCGACGAAGACCACAAGCACAACAATAGTATGCAGAGAGCAGGCGTTGGTGGTGCTGCCGCCGCCGCCGCGTATCCTGTGACGAACCCACGTACAAAAACCTATAAGCAACAGGGGGAATGAGAAAGGGTTAAGGCTGCTATTGGTTACCTATCATATGTTCTTCATCTTAGAGAAAATCTTAGTCTTCGGCGTGCTTGGGTCTGGTGCCTGTACTACACCGGTGATGGGTTGGTGTCTGCCAAGCGGCGCTGTTGTTGTTGTCGTCGTTGCTGTTGTAGTTGTTGTTGTTCTTGCTGTCGTTGTTGTTGTTGTTCTTCTTGTTCTTGTTGTTGTTGGTGGTGTTTTTGTTGTTGTTGTCGCTGCTGCTGCCGCCGTCTTAGTCGTAGTTGCGATCATCTTTGTATCGTATCCTCCCTCAGCTCGGTTCGCTTCGCGGCTGGCTCGCTTCGGTTAGTCGAGCTTGTAAAACTATTTTCGGTCGGTTTGGCTCGTTCGTGTCTTGTATGCGGCGGTAGCCAGACACTTACGCCGCTGGCCCGCTGGTCTGCACGTGGTCGCTCTATCCCTTGGCTAATAGTTATTAGCCGTGTTTTTCCTGGCGGGCGAGAGGTTTTGGTCGTGGGTGAATCGCCCAGCAGCTTGAAGTGGGCCTGTCGCTTTTGCACTCAACGCCGACGCATCTCGAATCGGTGTGATTGCACGCAGCCTTCGTGAAGCTCGTGTGGCCGAGGCATTCTGAATATGGTCTAGAGTTTTCGTTTCGTTGCTTCTCTGGGCCGAACCGTGAACGACTACGACGAATATGTTGAAGACAAGGGTCATTAAACTACGGAGACGCTCATAACTATATGTTGCCGTATTTGTTAAGCGTATAATTACTGGTGGAAAACAGCATAACACATAAACAAACAATAGATTGAGAGCATTCTGTGTAGTGTTTTTGTTTTGCTGCTTTTTAGCTTGTTTATAGACATATAACGGGTGAGGAATTTAGGCGCTTGAACCTCTAAAATGTATGAACTCAAATGGTTTTCAAATTAGTCTGTTGTAGTACTTATAATTAAATGACAATTACTAGAACTAAACGTGTGTTAATGTATGGCGGTAAACCGCCTCCGCAAAATACGCGCGTATATATTAATAAAAAAAAATTTTATGCCTGCGCATAACTACGTGCGGATCGTAGAACTTCAGCCTGCCGTCTCAGATTTGACCGGTTGTTATTGTTGCTTGTAAATTAAACTTGGTAGACCATCACCTCGATGCCCGTACGCAAAGTTGAGCGGCGTGGCATATGATACTTTCATGGCAATGAATACTTTTCGTGCAACTAAACCTATATATGAGTGTGACCTGGCCTACTAATTTAGTAGGCCAGGAGGTCGAGCAAATTCGTTTAGAAGTATTAACAGTCCGGCCAACCCTAAGAGCGGAGGTTGCTATGGAAGTTCTAAGTCAGGCACGCATTTACGTGCAGGCATAATAACCTACCTGAAAAGTCATAGTTAGCTACATTCTAATAATGGCCGATTTTATTACTTGCGACAATCTTCACGAAGAGACCAATTTATGTCACTGTATACGGATTTAGGTATATTCTCCTGATATAAAAGAGTGAAATGTGTATTTAGGTATGCATGTCAAGCAAATAATGTATATATATATATATATATAGTTAGGAGGGGGCAAAAGAGATTTCCCATCAACTAAAAGCTAATAGACCGCACTGTTGATACGTTGTGATTGGAGAAGAATGCTGTTAGGAAGTGGATATCACTGCTCGAACTTCATTAGAGTTAAGATAAACGAGACAGTGTGGTGGAGATGTCCTGCGATTCTGATGTCATGAGTCAGGTGTTTGACTTCGCAACGGCGCATAATAGACAGATGCCAAGGACTTTCTTTGCTTCTTGTGTAACTAAGTTATGTTTTTTGACCATTACTAAGAAGGTACATTTCTATCAATCTCAACAAATCCAAAAAATACGTTTCTAAAACCGCGTATGTGATTTTTTTTGGCACTGCTCCTTAGGCTGGTATGGTTCATTTGATTTTTTCGGAATCATTATAAATCAATTGAAAAAAGAAATATATATATATATTGAGAGGGGTTTAATGAAAAATGCGCGTGGACTTCGTTTGTTTCATTTTGAGCCAATTTGTTAATATAAGAGCAAGCGAGTTGTCTGTTAACCTCGTATTTGTCAAACGTATGTCTTGCTACGGGAAACGTACGGTTCAATTCAGTTGTTCAGTATTATTTGACTGTTATTATCCGTCTAATTGTAACGCTATTTAAAGCCAAATAATGTTGCACTTTCCAGACCAAAGGACTAGTCCAATAATCGTTTTTAAGGGAAACCTCATGCACTTTTTTTGTGAGAGGGAAAAATACCTCACGCACTGTAGCACAAAAGCACTCACCCAATTTTTTTAATTTCATGTCTTCGAGTTTGAATTATTGTACTTACTATTTCATTTCATACTTACAACCTAAGGTCCAAATAAGTATGTACCCTGGTGACACTTTATGGCAGCGCTTTTATACGACGACAGCTACAACGATAACAATTGTTGTTAAAACAATAACACTTGTTGTTACAACAATAATAGTTAGTGGTACAAAAATAACAGTTGTTTCTGTCATTACTGGTACGGTTGCGGTGGCTGTTGTTGTTAGTGGTACGCGAACTACCGTTACCAGTCGTAGTAACATTATTAACCATTAATAGTAATTAGAGCATCAATAGTCGCTAAAGATGTGTGTATGCGAAGTATGTTGAGGTAAAGGTAATTGGTGCCGTATATATATATATATATATATATATATATAATCAATATTTACCGTTGTCCCCTGTTCTAAATTGGTGTTTGGTAAATTGCTTTCAGAGTATTTCCCTGACGGTAGGTCGAGACACAGAAGCGCAGAGAATCTGTCGATTTCGCCTCGTTGTTACGGTTTCTGTTGTTGTTCGATGGTGGTATTATACGTACATACACGAGTGTGTTTGTGCCTTCAGTTACACATAAGTGAAGCTTTGATTAACAAAAAAAAAGCGTTGTGTCTGTGTGTTCTTGACTTTTGCCGCTAAAATTACAATTTCGCAATTGGCAGGTTATGCGCGCTTGTAGATTATCGCTTTGTGTGTGCGCTTTCGCTTCACACATATATATATATATATATATATATATACATGCATTTATATATATATATATATATATATATATATATATATATATATATATACGTGCGTTTTGAGCTCACAGCTGAACTAATGCCCAGATGAACGGCAACCGGCTCAAACTACACGAAAGTTGACCTCGATACAACTGGCGGCCAATCTCGCTATAACGAACTGCCGCCGCTTCTTCATTTACATGTAGCGTTGACGAACAGTTTATCAACACGTTTATCAATATTGCAACTGACATCTTAACAAGTGCCGCACCGTTGCGTGCGCACACCTTATCTTCCCTTATCTATCCCCCCCGCACACAACTGCAGCTTTTCAAAGATAACTCTCCCGAACCACACTGCCGGCTTGCTCTCAAAAAAAAAATGCCCGGGCATCGCACAGGAGGACAGCAATATTAGCCAACAAGGTTGAAGGCAAAGTTTCCTTGCTTACTCAGCACTTTAAGAGCGTCGAAATTTAGTCATCGGCGTGTTTGTAACCGCTGTCAGCAATCATCGTTTCATCAATCTGTCGTTTGATCATCACGTGTATTTCACTAAAATTGAGTATACATAGAACATTGACACTTATACAGTTGTCAGCGGGTTATTCGCTCGGCATGTTATTCGCGAGAGGCGGTGCAGCGATCTTTTCGCAAGGGCCAAGCAGGCAGACGCATGGTACTTCGTACACTGCTTCGAGCAAGGTCGTTTCAGGCATATTAAACGACCGTGTTGATAGGAGGAAATTTTTAGCAAACTAGCCGAGGTAGAAGGGAATTGCAGTAATACTCCTGACGGTCTGCTGCCAGTACTGCAGTAAACTGCAGACGTAATTGCTGACCCACTTGCGCTCTATTCATGCGTAATTTCGAAGTCGGCGAGTTGCCAATGTTTTTTTTTCCGTAAATCATTTGATACTTCTTTAATCAAAAAAAGTTGGTGAAACATTTCAGAGAATTACCAGTCTGTCTCTTAGGAACCGATAACGTGTCCTATTAAAGAAAATATTCTTGTCGGGTTGACCTACACATTTCTAGACGCCAAAGAACGAACTGCCCCAACATAGATTTACGCTTGTCCTGACACCTAACAGAAAAGTCCTCCTTGGCGTCGCCATTATTGACTTCTCACGAGCATTTTATCGCGTCGATCACAAACGTGTGAAAATTTATGAAGGTCTAGACATCGACTCGCCTGTTTTGAGCTGGTGTCGTTTCTAGTTCACTGACAGATTTTCTATGGCCATGGTCGACGGACGCGCTCTCCGAACGGATACGCCGCCTTTTGAGTGTACCGTAAGGCTCCTTCCTGCCTGAGAGCACTGCTGTACAAATATTTGTCCTACATTTCTACAGTGCTAAGCTTTGCAGTCCACGTGTTACATGCTAAATGTATGCTGACGGTCGGAGATCCATAGTCGGCGAGTTGCCAATGTTTTTTGGCATTAATTGCCAAAAAGCATTGGCATATGGGGTATAATTAGCCATAGTCGATTATATGAATGGTGTGTGACGAACAAATTTTAAATCTCCATGCCAAAATGTGCAATCTTGAGGTCGGAAACGAACGACACTGCTGCGAAAGAAACGCGTGTTATTACTTCAGCGCGCCCACGACTGGTCCATAAAGTGGGTTGCTACCCGTTGCAACATCCCCAGAGGTCAAGCTCTCGAGTTGCTCCCCGCGCGTTAGTTCGTAGCCTCAAGTGCGTAAAAATGCCATATACAACATAACAAAATATCGACGTTCTTCATTCTTGGACTAGTAGTATTCGTAGTAGCAGTGTGTACTGCAACATACTAGTTGCGAAATACATTGAAATGCATCTGCTAACTATTGTAGCACAATGTATTCAGTTGTACGGTTGACGTTGAATCAACCGCGTCGTACAATTCGATTCAAAATGGTAAACACACGATGATTGGTGCAGGGATTGTTTTGGTTCACGCTAATGCCCGTCCACGCAACGCTCATCGAACCCAAGATACTATCGCCTCAGAAGGCTGAGATCTATTTGGTTACCCTTCTTAAGATAACCCTTAAATAGCATCCGGTGATTATTAATTATTCTTGCGTCTAAAGAAGCTAATTTTAGCTGTCAGTGTTTCGACGGCAATCACTACGCCAAGACGGGCGCTGTGCAAAAGTTGGCTGTGGCTTATTACAATAAAATAGGTGCCTTTATCTATGTAAACGTGATGCTTAAATGTATATTAAAATCGAACGTCTCCAGTAAGAATAAATAGGCGAATTTTTTTTTTCTAATAAATAAAACGTCATACTTATTTAGCCAACACACCTCGTACATAAATAGAGAAAAAATACACACACATATATTTTTCCCGTCCCTTCCGTTTTCTTCGCATAGCTTCGACACGAGGCAGCCTAGTTTTGTACTGTCCAAGGGACCCGGAGAGTACTTACGAAAGTGCTGCATGGCACGTTTGCAGTCAATGCGAAGTTCGACAGACAGCCCTAATGGAGGCGAAATTCGGCGGCCGTCAAGCGTGGAAGAACTCATGGAAATATGACGGAGGAGTGTAATCATTGTAAGCAAACAAATGACTTATTTTAGCTAGTGATGCGTAGCGATGTCGTAAAGAAACTTCATTAACAGAACGCATGCTCGCATTTTTGCGCAATTTTGCGTGATCCTACAATGCTGCAGAAATAATAAATTGTTCATAAAGCCAGCTTCATGGTAAAACAATAATACATAGACTGAGATAGTGAGAGAAGGACACCCTTTCGAAATGGCACCATTTGTCGGCGGCTTCGAGGGGACCTGTAAACCTAGACGTTTAAGCAGCAGACTCGTCTGACTCGACGTACAGTAGTGTCTGCGTATAAGACAAGACGTAAACATCTTTTCAGCAAATATGTATATGGTATTCATACGAGTTTTAGAGAGAAGGAGGTCTATAGCCATTACGTGGCCACTCGGCGGTTTCCACTTTCCAGGGGCTTGCAGCCCTTCAGAAAGTGTGCAGCGTTGACCTGCATGCCCTACATTGCACTCACGTGTTTTCGTACGCTCTCCGCCACCGGTGCGGACCCATTGCCGATCTCTCTCTGGCAGTGGGTAGCCTTCTCTCGCCTAGACTCGATTCAATGTGTGCTGCCGCCGTCTCGGGGCGACGTGGCGCCAATAGCTCATTCCTCGGTGTGAGCAGGCGCGTTCGTATTTCGTCCGCTCGAGGCACCTACTTGACACTTCACCTCTTCTAAAGCTTATTTCTTCTAAGCGAAATTTGTCGAATGTCTGGCCTTCTTTCTCGAGCGTACTTGGCGCCATCGAGTACATTCTTGGCCGATTCACTTGGGCGTTGCCTGCGCGGTGTGTAACGCTGTTTAACCTGTAAAAAACCTGTGTAGAGGCTCCAAAGAATTGTAAAATGCGTCAGGCCAGTCCTTCCGCACCACAACCGCGTGGTTTGCGGTTGGCGGGGAAAGTCAACGCGGCTGGCAATTCGTATTCGATTGTGCCATTTCCATACTTCCGTGTCGCCAATCTGCGCTCAAAGGCCCAATACGTTCAGATCTGACGTCGATAGCCTGAAAAGCGTTACAAGTAAAATATCTCGCATCAGTCATGCATTTCTGTTAGTTATAACAAAAAAAAACGTGAAGACAATCTTAGTTCTAAGAACACGGTTAGCTGGTCTAAATCTGCGAATCTTTATTTAGATCATTTGGATGGACAATTTGGTGTTACCAACGACGACACGGTGTATGTCCGCTGTAAAGTCTCACAACGGGCTAGCTTGGCTTGTAACAAAAATGTTATAGTGTTTGCACTGCACAAAGAGTTAATCATGCTATAACAAGTTATATTGCCCAGAGGATGGCTTTCCAACTAAATAATCTAACATAACGCAATATATATATATATATATATATATATATATATATATATATATATATATATATATAAAATAGCACTTTCAATAGAGTGAGATTTAGTAGAAATTTCTACCGTTTAAAAAAGAAAAAAAATCGCAAATACGGTTACACTGTGAGTAGTATATGGGTCTCCGTTCATAACACAGGGTACTGCTTAGTAGACAGAGCAAATGCATGGCACATATATATTTTCTGCAGGCTTCGACTCTATATGATATACAACGTAAACAACACATATTTTGTTCTTTCCGTGTTTGATTTGATCCACTGACAGCAAAACGCTTGTGTATTACAATCGTTTCTACGTTCCCATGCGCAGACAAGTAAAAACAGTAAGATCACTAACAAAAGATCATCTTTAATGCCCGATCCATATTTCACATGCCCGTTTACGAGCTGCGATCCTCCGGACCGCTAAGCCGGTAATGAATTACCTGCCGCATCACTCCGATACAGTCCCTATAGCCACGTCTAAGAACACAAGTCCGCATTCTCTGGCAACACACTTGCAGGGGTTAGCCGAGTCGAAAGAGTTCTGATGAACGCAAACTAAGTGAAAAGCAATGCCGCGCTCTAGTATATATATATCTGCTGAGAACCGAGGAAGGTGGCTTAGTGGCAAAGCCTTTGCCTTGCATTCGGGAGGACTGGGTTCGAGACCCAGACCGGCCACTCTTAAATTGGTTTGCATGGTTTCCAATTTAGACAAGGTAAATGCCCGAGTGGAGTAAACTTAGCCATGACATGAAAAATCCGTACACAGGCAATTGCCTTACGGGAAATAAAAAAAAAAGAGTGTGCAAGCTCGTATGTTGTGATTTGCTTATTTATGCTCGGCGGTCACGTTGTTTGCAAGGAGGCGGAAGAACGCTACACTGCTCTTTCGACGTTCTAACTTCTAACTACTGCTGATGTTGGCTGATTTCCGTCTCTAGGCACGGAGATTCCGGCGATTTGGCATACATCGATCGTAGCTTTCGGTCGGTAAGTAAAACGGTTCCGTGCGAGCTTTAAGCTAAAAGCCGACCAATTCGGCTCACTCAGTGTGTCGAAATTCACAGCAGATTAGATCTTCATTATTAGCCGTTTAATCGTGTCATTCTGGATCGTGAAAATTTTTATATTGCATGTGCATCCAACAACAGTATGTAGTAAGCGGGATAAGTGTCGTTTTCAGAGAATACTTCTTCGGAGGTGTGATGGGCATCGAGTCTTGCGCCCCAGGAGAAACGACTCTTGGCGAACCAATGCAGATCATTCAGCTGGGCTGTACCGAGGTGCCTTACGCGCTATTTCTTGAGTACATTTTCGAACTAGGCGAGACTTCCTTCACGGTAAGCATAGGTCCTTAGAAATAGGCTCAGAAAGTTATTTTTGGGTGCAAAGTATATTTGATTTGTTTTTTGAGTGAGAAAGTAGGTTACCTTAAGTAGCCTCAATGTAGCGTGCGTTACTACTCCACCTTGCCCCTAGGAAACCCAAACCAAACGTCTCGAGGCGGGCTATTCTAAACGCCTTAGGAGCACTACAAATTGCAAGCACATTCTGCATAAGGGTGTTTTGGGTTACGGTAGTTAGCTGTATGTGAGTACTAATATATGATATGCCGGCGACTCATTACAGGGATCGTCTTACGACTTGTTCAAGCACAATTGCAATACATTTAGCCAAGAGGTTGCCCAGTTCCTCACTGGCAATAGCATCCCCCAGGAAATACTCGACCTCCCGGACGTAGTTCTCAACACGTAAGTATTGTAACCTTCTTTATCTCTTTTTGGACACTTTTTTGAAAGTGCAATGCTGCTGGCGATAAAATATACATGCGGACGAATTCATATCGTATACAAGCCCAGGCAGAAACATGAGTATAGTAAGTACTTTTTGATGGCTGTCACGACATGACACTCGCGTCAGTTTGGTATGTTTTGCAATTAGGGATATACTAACATCGTTACCCGACTTCGCCAGTAAACTTTAATTGCGGCGATATGCTGCGCAGCGAACGAAGACACTGTGCTGTCATGGCGTTTAAACAGTCACGAAGGATAAAAGACAAGCGTGAAATCAAATTTGGTTTAGGTAGAGCTTGTTGCTGTTCTTGTCGTTGCCTTCGTTGGTCATCTGGTCGAGCAATGTATGGCCGCTATACTTCTCCGCCTGCGAAAGCCCGTATAGCTCCAGTATGAGAAAGCGAGGATCAGATGCCTAAAGGAAGAGATGAAGTGATGGCACATTATATTCTCAGATCGGCCAAAACCTGGATTCATTCAATTATGCCTACAATCCTGCCCTTATATGGCGAACCTTAAAGTAAGCTGGACACCGCTGTCGTGCAGAAGAAGTGGCATATAAAGAAGTGGCTAAAAGGTTACAGTTTGTTGAAAGGCGAAGAGGTACATACAGTACGACAGTAAGCTTAAGTAATCTTTGATTGATTGGTCACTTGCGTCACTTTTTATTCTGACACCGTGAAACAATTTCAAGTGGCACACTGTTGGAATTGTTCGTTCTGATCTTTGTATCCGTATCAAGACTTTAAGAATACTTACTTTTTAATGGTGGTGTATATCAAGGCTAATAGTATCTGTCATGTTAATGTGCAGGAGCTGTTAGCGACATATAACTGGCCTTCCTATGAGGTGCAACATGTGTTATTTGCTATGGAGATGAACGGGAGAAGATGGCCGGTGGCTTTGACACAAAGGGTTGTACGTTTTACATCACGCACGTTATTCTGGTAAAAATATAGTAAATAAAAAATAAGATCTGACTAAAAATAAGAATATTTACATGAATAAAATGATTGGGAAAGTCTTCAATTATTTAGAATTTTCTTATTCTTCTTCTTTTTCTTCTTTTTTCTTCTTCTTATTATTATTATTATTATTATTATTGCCTCCATTAGTTAAGCAAAGTAGTCAAATCTGATTTTTTCAAGACATTGCAAATGCGCAAGCTTAGAATGTCAAACTAAACTTTGTCAAATTTAATTTGACGGACACGCGTAACAAACTCAAAATCATCCACCGATCAATTTAGTAGTACCTGCATTGCAGCCAAACAAGGTGTCGTCTGGCGTTTTGTTTCGGTGTTACTTATGAGTTAAGACGTTTGTTCAAACCAATCTATACTTGTATGAAGCGCAGGGAATTCAATAGTTATTGGTACCAACCCAACATCTCTTTAATTACATTAAATATGCCCATCTGTAGCATGCTCGTCAAAGTATCCCATTTGAAAAATTAGAAGAAGATTCGTACTTTTTGCTTCTGCTTTCACATAAAGGGAGTGTATTTGCAATTGATTTAACGTGACAGAGGCAAGAAATATTTGTTAAGGACCTATGCTTAGTAACAAACTAGGACGGGATGAAGGTCGAAGACGTGTAGGAGGAATAGGTAAGAGCGTAAGGCTATTTCCGGCATATAGATGAAATATCTCTTATTATTTAATTTTAAAAACGTTTTTAGTAAGTATACGCCTGAGCCAGCGGAGAGCATGTCCATTATGTTGCTGCAATAGTGACTCCAATTAGGAGAGAGCACTTGCAGGCGTACTAAGAAAGCATCTCTATTGCCAGCGCCTTGAAGTGCAAGTGTAATGAATTAATCCATCTCACAATCAATATAATTGACACTTGTATACCCTATATATGTATTAAATATTGTAGACGTAGTCTCACCGACTGGAGCGCGTAAGGTTTGGGTATATGTCCTGCACCTAAAAATACGTTATTTACTTTCACAGGGTGGATTTATATATATATATATATATTTGTAGCGGCGGTGGCTTAAGCGGCTAACGCACGGTTCAAAACGGGGGCGTTGCCATGGCAACCATGGTTAACAAAACAATCGCAAGTTCGAGCCCCGCCCTTGCTGGTTGTATTTGTTGGACGTGGTTGTCATTGCCCTGCTGCTACAAACCTCTGCTGGAGAAAGCCTATATAAAATCCAGTACGACGCAGAACGCGACTACGATAGATGCATTTAGACGATATCGTGTCACAGGCAACTTAGCCCATTACGAGTGTCTAAAATATGGTTGTCAGAGCAAAAAAAAAAAAAAAAAAAATATATATATATATATATATATATATATATGTAAAGCGGGGCGTTACTAGGGTCAAAGGAAGACATTAGGTTGTGTTACTAACTCAGTTGGTTAATTTCAACCGCCGATTTACCGGCCGTCTTACGGCTTCTCTGTGTCACACCGTCGGACTCGCTCGAGCTACTTGCGGCACGTAGTTCGCTCTGCCTCCCCCTCCTGCACGGTCTCTCCGCCAACTGTTCTCTCATTAACCTCTGCTGCTGGTACAGCTGCTGTACCTCCGTCAGCGACCGCTAGAGAGAGCTGACGGGTGTCAGTCATGACATGCACATCCTAGCTTTAAGCTGCTCTTCCTCTTCTCAGCAACATCACCAATCATAGTCATATGTTTCCCAGTCATGCAATTATATTTATACTATTATAATATTCGTCTACGTGACTGTGGACTAGTGTTACTACTAGACCCACGCAAGGCCAGATCAAGGGTGCAGGGCATTGAATGCGTCCAAACCCCCGACCTTGCCCAAATTGCACTTGAACCTGGCGTCAAGGGTCACTCTCTGATACTGCGAGGCTTTCTTCACACCGTGGCAACGATACCTTATGCTTCGTATAAGAAGGCCCTGGCAGACTAGCACGATCGTTCGTCTTCTGCCTTAACATTACATTGCTCAATTCAAACAGGCCATTACAGCGGGTCGTCGGAAGGCGCTCGGCATTTCTAGAGACACTGATTGTCCACATGCTTAGAGATAAACGATAAGATATACGATATCGAACTTTCTCGCCTATGTATTTAGGTAAAGAGCTCGATGTCCACTTTATTTAGGAATGTATCGACGATCATTATAAAAAATCATTAAAAAGTTCTTAAATATACATCGATATATAATGTGGGTACCATAGCGTGATTGGCAAATAAAGACATCTAGCGGCATTCTAATCCCACCAGACACACAGCATTGCCTTCTTCGCGTGAAGGCCTGCCGTCGCATTGGCGTTGAGCGTGATGTGTTGCTTCGGCCATGATCTTTTGCGATCTGTGCTGTTGTAGACAATTAATTTCTCATTGCCGGTATTCACGCTTCTCAGAGATGAAAGCTCGTTGTGCTTTTCAAAGAGAGAGGCACAACTGTTCAGGCGCTTAATCTTACCTTTCTTGTTTGAGCATATGCAGCACCCATGCATCGGTGTACTTCACGTAGCCAAGCTAGCCAGGTACAAACGAAGTGATCGACCGAGGATGCGATGGGCTCCTTACGTATACGGTGATCTTATCGGCTGTATTACAATTTACGGGGAAAGTTACTTTTAATTGTAAACCGTGGAAGAAGGGCCAATCCGTCCGGTGTCGGTCTGTGACGTAAAAATCTTTACTACGAAAGCGATCGAGCCATCTCAGTGCGTTACGGTCACAGTGTCATAGCGGGTGACAGTGAGCCCGATCTATATAGAATCTGAATTTTTTTTATGGGGGGAGTTGTGGATGCACCATCTCTTTTTATTGAGACATCTGTGCTCCTCGTTTTTTTTTCCGATTATGTTCGATGTTTAGCCCACTCCGGCATTCACCTTGTCTAAATTGGGAACCGTGAAATGTGCTCCCCAATTTAGGAGTGGCCGGTCTGGGTCTCGAACCCGGGTCTCCCGAATGCAAGGCAAAACCTTTTGCCACTAGGCCATCTTGCTCGGTAATGGCCTTATTAAAGTCGTTATAACATTAACTTAATCGTTATGCCGAACCGCTTTTGAAAAATAGGTACTTTTAAAGTCCCTGCGTGTATGTGTAACGAGTGAGCGTGGTTGCTAAGTGTGCTGTAAAGCTTCCAGCTGAACAAAGCCGGGGTGCGAAGGGGCAGACGAGAGCGAGAGGCCAGAATTCTTCTTCTAGAATGACTCATTCCCTTTGGTATCTGAGGTGGCGGTCTCCCGACTTGTCTACTCCGGCCTACCGGTCTATGGTCTCGCTGTAGCTGCGGTTGTCGTTGTTTCTTGATGGCTGCTCATTGAGTTCGCCCGCTTCTTCTGCCTCCGTCGGCTGTGACTTGTTTTGCTCGTTGTTGTTGCTGCTGCTGTTGTTGTTGTCGTTGTTGTTGTTGTTGTCGTTGTTGTTGTTGCTATTACCGTTGTGGGCGCCGGCAATGGAGGACGGACGGGCGGGCGGTTGTTGGTGGTCGAGGAGTTGGCAAACTCAGGGTGAGAAGAGTTCGGTTGGTCTCGTATTGGGCCATCGACCGGGTCTTGCGCACACCGGCACGGTAGCACGGGCTCTGCTTCTCTTCTTGGTGGTCTCGTTCTGTGTTGTTGAGCTATGAAGGGAAGAGGAACAAACAAAAATGAAAACCACGACGACGGCGACAACGATGGGCTAGGGAAAATGTGAGCGACGGAACGAGACAGAGAGAGAAGGACAGAGAGAGGACGATGTGTTTCTCGAAAGGAAAGAAAACCTTAGAGCCCGAAGTATCGGTCTGGCCAACGAGAACGGCGCCTCCCGCAACCGCGGCCGCTGCCACCGCCACTGGTGAAAGAAAAGCCATCATGTCCGGGTGCCACTAGTGCTCAACGAGCGATCCGGCAGCAGCAGCAGCAGCAGCAACAACAGCCGCCGCCGCTTGTTTCCCGCAGCACTTGGGTTTCGTCACGACGTAGGAAACGTCGTGCGTCCTTCGTTGTCGTTCGTGTACGTGAAGTTCCATCTTCGTCGCCGCTGCGCCGATACCGTCGATGGTACGCTACGGTCTACTACTGTGCCTAGTCGATAGAGCGCGAAGAACTGTGTGCGTTCTACGCAACAGGGCTAAACAAACCTCGCTTAAGTTGGTTGCTTGCCATTGCTGCCGGTGTTGACTGCGTGTTGTTACCATTACCATATTTGGAGCAGCTGCCGATTTGGGCGTGATTTGTTCGGACCTCATGTTGTGTGCGGGCTTTTGGCCTGGGTTTCGCCCCTATCTCCCAATTGAATAAAACGTGCTGCTCGATTCACGCGTATTCGCTCAGCCGCGCATGTGTGTTGTGTGCGGCAAGTTTTAGCGGCAACAATTTGGCTTAGGTTACTACCGTTATTTGTTTTCTAGTCGCGCTGTTCTGTAATACTACAGACACCTTTTAGGCGCGGCACATACCGTTTTGTTTGATTGCTTGCTGAGAAACTCGTCTCGTGCATTTAACGTGTCCACATACGTGTTTATCACCAAATGATGACGCAGACTTATGAGCAAACAATCTTGCACACACTACCCGGCAGCTCTCAAGCAGAATGGAATGCTTCAGATGGGAGACATCTAGAAGTAGAACCTGTTCAGTGTAGGCGGAAGCACAACTCACGACCATCTGGATCTGGATATGCGCTGTGCGATTGAATGGGTTTGATGTATGATGTAAATGATATTTCATTTTAATGCCTTCTCTTTATCGCGGCTTGTTTTAGTTTTTAGCTTGTTTTTAAGGATGCGGTACAGATGTAGATATCAAACATTGCCTTTTTCCCTAATCATTGTCGTTTTTTCAATATCGTGATGTTGTGATTGTCGTTGTTGTTTCATGTTGCCGCTGTGGTTGATATGACGTGAAGGCCCTTCGGGAGCCAGATTGCTCAGCTGATCAGCTCGCAGACATCCTTCCGCGGTGAGAACGCTCGCGGGATCTCGTTTGGACAAAACGCAAGAGCCAGGCTCGAGGATCGCGCGCTGGAAGAGTTCCGTGCTATTGGACAACAGGGACCCCCGCTTGTTGGAACATTCCCAGCCTGCGCAGAACGGCACAGCCATCAGCGGCAGTGGCGCTGGAAACAGCACCAACAGCAATAGAACTCAGGATCATATCAACTCCGCTGCATTGGTGAGTTTCGTCCTTATTGCCGTTGCATGCTTTTTTTTGCCCAGACTAGCAACTATTCTATCAAACTTAAATTCCCATAGCCTAGTGCCGCCCAGTAACCACGTTCTATTTTCAATATATATATATATATATATATATATATAAGGCATTGTTAGGAGAACCCTTATTTGATTCTCAAATTCTACTCAAATAAGAAGAAGAATCGATAATTTTATTGACTGTTCACGGGGAGTATAATATTGGGGTGAAAACTTTTTCGATGATTATCTATATAGTTGCAGATTCTTGCAAATATTTGTCCTATCTGCAAACGGAAGAGAAACATTTGTGTGCCAAATTTAATTTTTTTTCGAGAGAAAAGCTAAACACGTTGTGGCTATTTTACCCATTTGAGGGTACTGCTTCTCACGTTTCGTCCTGCGCTTGCTGAAACATTTCATATGGTTCAGTTTGATAACTGTGCTTATTTCGTTTTCTGTTGTCTTTCTTCTACAGGGTCAATCAGAACAGTCGAATAATCGGCCATCACAGACCGGCAATGTAAGCATGTGTCTCACGGAATTTATTATTTTTGCAAAAAACGCTTAACTTGCCACTAAAATTTGATTTAAAAACATGATTTGTTCGTTTTGTGAACTTTTTTTATGTGAAGTAGGTTTGACCCCAATAATACGCATAATAGAAGGATGCCAAGGACTTACTTTTGCATAACCCAGAAACTCCAAATTAAAGTATTATACGTTAAAAATATAAACACGAATAGAATTTCCTCGACATTTTCGCGGACTCGAATTAATATTGCAGTGCTGAACCATCTAAGCAAAGTTTTCGGGCTGACCCTCAGCCAAGATTTAACGTCTACGAAACTGTTTCTCACATTGCTTCATAGACGGACCCCCATAAATACAAATGTGCAACGGTGGGGCTCGAACCCGCGTACCTATGTGTCTCCTCCGGCTGCGAGGCGGAGACTTAATCCACCACGCCACCGGGCTGGATGAGCCATATACATCTGGCACACGCAAACCCAAGAATCTGGCATTCCTAATTGCAATGGTTCCAAGCTCCACAAGATATGGCTGCTTCGCAAGGCTTCTGCCTGAGCCAATTTTGTCCCTACACGTAATAGGATCCCGTGGTCTTTCTGCTGTCAGATTCCTCTCCGTTGGTAGATAAAATGACTAGTTCGCGGAAAAACTGAAAACGTGTCTTCAAACTATTTGCGTACGTTTCTTACTGCGCTCTACTAAAAATGATCTTCTTCGGTCGGAGTGGGAACACGTGTCACCCATGGCTGCTCGAAGAGGGTTACTTTTTACCTTACAGCGTTTTTTTTTCAGTTAATTATTCTACACGCGTGCATAAGTATGTTGTTATATTGAAAACTTAATAATGGCACATTTTTCAACGCGTTTTGTCATTTGCAGATGGGAGACACAGTGGAGAATCCGGGTCGCGCCAGTGAATCTCCTGAACGGCGGCCTTCCCTGACTCCGCGCAAAACGCGAAAGTTCGATGATCCAGCGATTTGCTTCGAGCCCATTGACGTATGTCTTTTTATGTCAAAATATTTTTTGTCACATTTGCTATGGATCATGGGTGTCTTACCAGGGCATTGTAGTATTAGTGAAGCTAGATGAATATCGACTAGATCTGATTCGACTATCGTGATATCGACTATACTGTGAAAATAAGGCATGCATCTGTCCAAAATGAGCTTGGTGAGTGCTGTAATGATGACCATCTTTGCGCTCGACTTGTAGGGAACATCCGCTCTGCAGGTTGTCGAAGAACGGTTACTAGGCAAGCTCTCCGAGGACGAGGCGGCATGCCTTCGGGAATTCGCGGAGTACATTAACACTGATTGCGGCAGCTGGTCGTTGGGAGAGTTTCATCTGAACCTTTTAGGTGAGTTAAAGGCCTCTTATAGCAGGTTGCCTCCCTGTTTTCGATTATTGCTATCTCAGTTATTAACTCTGCATAACTCGATTTTAGTGTAATATCTTCACTCGACAAGCGTCGTTGCAATTATTACGCCCATTGTTTATACATACATAAGTAATCAAGAATACGCTTTAGTATACGCTTAATACGCGCATGGAAAATTTTGTTCGGCCAAACTGCTTTGAGCTAACGTATCTAGGTGCAGACTCTAAATAATGTCTCTGTTACAGGTACCTTGCTCGCAGACTCCCAAGAACCTCGGATTCGGCAAGCCACTATACAGTTTTTGGCGGCATGCGCCCTTAAGGAGGACTTTATTTTATTTCTGCATCAGGATCGAAAGGTAACCTATACTTTTTATCGTGGCCCTCAAGTATTTACTCTCACCCGATATATATATATATATATATATATATATATATATATATATATATATATATATAAATAGGCACATTGGCTTGGCTAATCCTTCGTGATAATTCCTGTAATGTATACATCATGTATTGCACGAAAAATAAATCGTTCAAGTCGGCAACGCGCTTTATAGTTATATTGATTATTTCTGTTGTTTCTGCTTCCATAGAGTCACGCCATCCTAAACTACGTGTACAAAATCGAGCGGCTGCCACCGGATGAACAAGACTGGGTCGTTGTGTTGGTGAGCACTATGTTTCTTTTAACGTTATACTTTTCGTAGTACGTTATAGTCTGAGGATAAGGGCTGCATGAGCTTGACGACTGTGGTGTCTGACAGAGAGAGAGTTTCGCTAAAAAATCAATGATCTGGTAGATTAGATAGGCTTTTTGCAGATGAGCTTCTCAGTTACAATATATTTATTCACCATAATATTGGTAGCACTATACATCGGATGTTGTGCGAAATCTACACTGATCTTGTGTAGTGTGTACGGGATTGTAGCGACGCTGTATCTATTTCAGTGCATAGTGCAAGTATATGGTATCTATCAATAGGACATTCTCCGCAAAATCTACACACACAACCATCGACTTATCTCAAAACAATGTCCACTCAAACAGATGTGGTGATGGTAGCCGTGCCATGTCACTCGATAAAAGCTGTCTAATTCTTCTGGGCTACTCTCTTCCATCTGTCCGAGACCAAAACGCTGATCCATCCGTATAGTTATTGGACGCTAACCTCATGTTGCGTATCTTCTAAAACTCTCTCTATATATATACTGTGAGTATAACCCCACAAAGCGGTAGTCCGCTTAGGGTAAAACCTTCTCTAAGGGTACAGAAGTTCGCGGCATAGTTCAAGCGCGAACGTCCTAGTTAGATGAGATATCCCAGCTGGCCGGTTATGCTCGTTGACAATCTATACTATAATTCTTCTATATGCGAAGTCCTCATCTAACATCCTTCGTGATTATCACGAACTCGCCGCTCGTATGAGCATACGAACTATACGCCGATATAAGACATAGTTAGACAATTATCAAAGTTTTTCATCTAGTTCACTACTAATTTGTAGTAGCAAGTGTATACGTAGGAAGAATAGGAAAAATACTGTAATTTGTTACCATGTGTCCTTCACCTCATTTAATACATGCGTCAGCCACCAGCCATGACAACTGTTCGTTTTTTGCTGTTGCAGCTCTGCAATTTATGTAAAAACAACTCCTCATTTGACTGGCTCATGTACATCTCAGAATGGCTTGCTGACGAGGGCACAACTGGCTCCTGCAACAATTGCAAGGTAGGTTGTATTAGATTCAGTCGTTTTTTACGTTTACGGAATTGTTCTTTTTTATTATTATTATTATTATTATTATTAATATAATATTATTATTATTTTATTTTTTTTTAATTTTAATATTATTATGTCCAACGCGACTCCTACCGCCCTGCATTTTTGCTATCATCTCACCAATATAAATGGTACAAGAAGTTAAGAGAAGTGTTCTTTGTGATTTATATCTTTACTAAGAAAAACAATATTGACTCTACTGACGCAGCCCTAGAGGTCACTTGCATTCACACAACGCAACGCAATGTGGTGCTGTAGATGAATACATTTAATTAATGAAGATATAGGGAATTAATAAAGAAGAATAATAATAAAAATAATAATAATTATTATTATTATTATTATTATTAATGAAGATGTTTCGTATAATAGAAAACGAGCTGTTTGGTCGTATTGATCCATGTAACAGGTGACAACACGCGCAGTCGTCCACGCTTTACTATGTGGTCGAAAGGAAGCACAGGAGAAGGCTGCTGCCCTTATGTATAACCTTGCGCTCAAAGAAGTAAGTTATTTGGTGGTATTGTCGTATTACTCACCATTTTCATGTTTGTAAAAATGGTTCTAGGAGTCGTGTTTATGCAACCTTGCCGGCGTGGCATTTGAACACGTTACATACTAACCTATTTCTGGATTCCTGGATGAGTTGCGAACGATTTGATTTTTCTACGCAAGAGTGTAGCATCCGGACAATATTCTATATATGTGTAGAAAAATTCAAACATTAACACCGCTTTTCTATCTATACTGTGATTTGGCGCGTTGGGCCTACGGGACGAATCGATAGCGCACCTCTCCTGTCATATTATCTATTATCTCGCTCTCTTCATATCAGCATCGAGTTTTCCAGAATCTAAATTAATAGTCACTACGATATGTTGCAATTCTGATTACCGTGCAGTTGTTCGACGACCAGGCAACGGAATTTGCAACAGCCCTTTTACAGTATCTACACTCCGACCTCAGCGAAGAGGCTTCTTGGCGCGCCCTCGTCGCCCTGTTTCGTTTCTGTCAGATCAGCTACAACGATGTGAGTATCCTCTTACGATACCTAGCCAATGACCAACGATAGATGCGTTTTTATTAATCCTGTTTGTAAAGAGATAAACAACATCGCGCTTGCTTGTTCTTGTGTAGTGCGTTTTGTACTCTTATGGAATGTACTTGCAACGGGATTTTGGTCTGAATTGTTCTACTTAATTATTTTACACTATCATATATACGCGTATCGCTGCCTAAGTAAATGTATGCATGTTTGGTATATATATATATACATATATATACAACAATTATAACTATTCGGGTAATTTTGCAGAAAAGGCTATCGCCCGTGTCTATATATATTTATATATATATATATATATATATATATATATATATTCTTCATGCTAAGGGTGCCATTCCTTTCATAATTTTATCACATTGAAATTGACGCAAACTGAGACTCGATAAATTAGGGGACTTTCGACATGTGTTTGGTCTGCTAGCGTCGTCAACGTCACATTTAAATATTGTTTCTTTTTCATTAAAATACACAAGCTTAAATATAAAGTTATAATTAAATGTGTCCGCTAAAATCATGCAAAAACACTACTGTTGAACTTTCAGGTACCGGCATTATGTAAGATGCTTGGACCGGACTTGACTAAATTCGCAGGAATGTCGAAACGGGTTGACTCTGCACTTAAGGATCTACAAGACAAGATTGCCAACTCCGGAGGAGCTATTGTGTCGTCATAATAGAAATGGAATTTATACATAGCTTCGTGTAAGGCGATAGATGGGGGTGCAAGGAAAGAGGGTCACCAGACAGGAGTTGTTTTGCTTTTAGTTACTTGTCAATTTTGAACGAACTGATTCAAACAATGATCGACTAGCAACTACCATGGCTATTACAAATACGTTATTAAGTTATATTATAAGTTGTTCGTGCTGTCGAAAGTCACTACCTATGATGCCCTTCAGGCATATGCACTTTCACTACTGCACAAACCTAGGGGCATCTATTTTTTAAGAGCATGTTATTGCCTATGTGTGCTATATCAACTGAATGAGGTCTGTACAAAAATACATTTTCTATGCGATAGTATAATAGCAGACCAAAGTTTTCCACATTGTCGATACATTGTGAACGCTACAATTGTATTCCGATACCTCTTCTAGAGTTGTCTAGACAGCTTTGAAGTTGACTTCGACAAAAGACCCAATATCTAAGATCTGTCGAATTTCTTCGAGAACGTGATTTCATGAAGTTTGCCTCGTTTCCTTTCAATTCTTCGTTGCTGCATACACCAATATACGCCAATCATAACAGTATGGGGTACAGCGATTTTACGCTGAGGGTCACTACAAGGTCGCATAGGTCTGATTGATCAGCACATGTGCGGTGAAGCTTACTCTCACTTTAACACAACTGACTAATAGACTCGACTACAATGTGACTTTTGTTTGTACCACCTGATATTCTATTTCGGGATGGACAATAAATACTTTTCTAACTGTGAAAGCGTAGCAGCCTGGACATAAATTGATGTTCTCAACAAACTTAAGTTACTTTACTTATCACCATGCATGCTTTCAAACAAGTTAAATGCAATATAAAAACTGAGTAACTATATAAATATATATATATATATATATATATATATATATATATGCAGTGTGTGGCCTCGTTGATGGTAAAGAGGTCGATGGTTTGTTTTTGAATAACCGCTCACTAGCTCGTTACAGTTTGTGCAAGTCAAGAATTGACAGATATATAACCTTTTGTCTAATAATACACTAAATGTGTACCAGACGTTACCCGCTGTTGTAGTAATGATTGTTCGTTAAGCTCTAGAGGAATAAAAAGCTTACGGAAAACCAGCTGCCCCTCACAGTGCGTACACGCCCTTTAAAATTAAATTTAGGAACGCACGGCTTGTTACCATTTGGGAGCTCATTTGGTGAGCCACCTTAAAATTAATTGTTTAGGTCCGTTGTTCGAGACGTGATATGTCTGCTAACTGCCAACGAACTGATTAAAAATATTTTCAGTATTTATGTTGCGTTTGTGTGAATATATCAAATACTGTTATTCTTCGGAAATTGTTCTTGATCAGTGAGGGCACAGTGTCTAATGCCTAAGACATACATTTTAAATCACGTAAGTAATCCGACGGCGTTACGTGGCTTCTATTTAAGCTCATGAGTAAATGGATCAATGAAAACATACTTTATTTGCGTGAGTTATAGGGGTACACTTTTAACATATTTGCTACTTAGTACTGACTCAATCACTCGGCAGATGATTTTTCAAAATCTTGTTAAACTCAGAGAAGCTATTGGACTGTTGACTTTTAGGAGCAGGTAGTCCCATACATGAGTTCAACGAGGTCACGTCTTTGCCGATTCGAGCACTTCTTTCCCGTGTCTTAGTGATGAATCAGTTAAGCAGTTCACAAGCCAGTAGCTTGTCAATTAACTATTTGTAGATATTTCATGCATTTCGAAAGACGAACATATCCATGACACCCTCAATCGTATGCTTTGATCGAGCATCCACACAGAGCCCTGGTCACCTAGAGCTGCGTGAAGATCTAATTTTGAGTCATAACACATTAGGTCTGCACAGCACGTGCCTTCCATACATTTATACAATAGGTTTACTTTAAACAATTCGGATTGGCAATATCTGTCTTTTGGTAAGTATCTATTCGAGAGTTAATCTTGCTGCTGGGATAGCATGGGGGATCCCTTTGCTTTAACTGCTTTCTTTAGCAATTTCACATCCTCAATCGTGTCCGGTAGCCGCTTGTGAAGCGTCTCTGGTAGCATATATACGCACAATAAAGATAGAGTGCTAAGCCCTACGAACGTTACGTAAGGTACTGTGTGGTGGGTCCAGTCGCCAACGTCCTTAAGGAAAGGCGCCATCATAGCGCTCATTCGAGAACACATCATACATAAGGCAAAACCTGAACTCCGTGCAGGCGTCGGGTTGATTTCGTGCACGTTAACCCACTTAATGAAGTTATGCGTAAAGAGAAAGAAACGCACTACCATACTGGCCCAGATCTTGGTCGCACCGTAGTCTTCGCTAATGAAGTACATTGCAGTGAAGCAGATGATTGCCAGCAGCTGGCTGACCATCTGGGCCGGTCGACGTCGGCAGTTTCGGATAAGATACATGCCGATAAGTGCTGACGGAAACTCTCCCATCGTCGAGATGGCGAAGTTCAGCTGCGGATTGCCTGGCAAACGATGCGCATTAAGAGCCATATAGTATCCCGTGAACGAGCTACAAAACCAGAGAATGCCGAGAAAACAGGCGTTCCTTCGTAGCGCCGGAACCTTTATGAGATCAATGAAGCCAATGTTTCTGCTTCGCATTGCACTTTCGCTCTCGGCGTGAACCTCTAGTTTGGGCATCACTCGAGTCATGTCCGGTACGGGGCGGCGGTTGATCTTTAGAATTCTAACGATGACACGCTCAGCGGAAATAAACCGATGTTTGGCTAGAAGCCATCTCGGTGACTCCTGTATAATGAAAACGAACGGAATGAGCATCAGTGCGGACAGACCAATCGCCAACTGCATATGACGAAAGTTACGCAGATAGTACGACAGGAGGGGTATAAACAGCAGCGGAATCGCGTAGCCGATTCCAAAGCCGACGTTCATGTAGATTCGATCTTTTTCCGGCATAATCTCCATGAACATGGTGACCACGGCTACCGTGAGGCCAGAAATGAAGGCCGACATGATGAAGCGCAGCGTGTTGAACGCGGCAAAGCTCTGCACAAATGCCGCCGAGATTCCGGTGCAGAGCAACACGGCAAGGCCGGCGCAGAACGTAAACTTTCGACCAAACCTGTCCGAAAGCTTCCCGCAAATGATGACTCCGACGAACGAGCCAGCCATGACGATGCTTTGCATGGCCGAGCGCATCCAGGAGTCGCCGCAGATGAGTCCCCACTCTTCGGTCGCTGTCAGCCCGTAGTGCTCGTGGTCAAAGTCCCATCCGTGCGAACACGGTACGACGTGCTCGGTGTCGACTCGGCCACCCCATTGCTCACCGGCATCCTCTACCCACTGATACATGACGCATTCACTTGGTTTGTCTGGCGTCGCCTCCGAGAGCCGGGGTATGCCGTGTTGTTTCCACCAGCTGTGAGGGATGCTCTTGTTAGGGGCAGCACACCAGTGGGGTGCATCAGCCGCCATCAGCGGCGACATCATGTTTGTCCACGCCATCGGATACGCCCGTAGACACGCCAGCAATACGACGAGTCCTGGGAAGGAAAGGAACACAGAAACGAGGCGGCTTGAACCATTCCATCCGTTCGGAGTACTTGTCTGGTTGTTTAACTTGGGCAGCATTCACTAGCCTAGATACGAAAGATACATACATCGCTCGACCCTAATAGGTCATACGCTTAGAAGAACGCCATTCACTTGGTAACACTTTATAACATAACACTTTATATAGTAACGCTCCCCATTCTATAGGAGAGCCTGTATAGCGCCATCACCAAACTGCCTATGTCATGTCACCGAGCAGGAAAACTCGAAGAAGTGTACGCCTTTCAGAAACATTACGAACATGGCTCATAGAACATGCTCATCATAGAAAGTAAATTCATAATTTCTGCTAGACATTTTAGTTACATAACAACATTTGGCTTGTACCATTTATGACCTCCTCCTCAAAGTGAGCGTTCACTTATTTCATAAAGATTATCCTTTAGTTAACTATAAATTATTAATAAAACAAACAAAAAAGTATGTTTTTGAACTTATTAGGGCACCAGTGCGCAAAGGTAGCACACTGATACGCCATATATATATATATATATATATATATATATATATATATATATAGACGCGAAACGGAAGAGCCAGGGACATAATACAGCAACTCTAGAAAATATGCTGTTTCAACTGATTGGAAATTGCTCTTAGACAGACATTTCATCGGTAGACACGGCGTAGACGAACACAAGTATGCACACACCATGATAGATGCCGAAGTTGCCGAGCACCTGAAGAACATCGATATCCTCCATGCTACGCCGGAACTAGTATTCCGGTTTGCCTGTCCAAGTTGGCGTGTTTCGGTCAATGACCGTGACCGTCAAAAATCAATTTCCGGAACGACTTTTTGTTCCGTGTCTATGTGCCGAACGCTTTTACGGCGCTTACGGTAGAAGACGATACAGTACTTCTGTGCGTAATGTACAACGGAGCGTACTCTTAATAGAGCATAGAGGCTTTAAGTCATGGGCATAGGCTGCGTACTGCAGCTACTACGCGTGCACCAAGCCCAGATAGAACGAGACACAAATGATTTCGTTCAAGCCAGTCGGACATTGCCTCTGCCGATGCACCTTTGCGCACTGTCCTGCGCTCAGCGCTCTGGTGGGCTGACTGGCGGCTGTCTCAGCAGGTCATTCCCGAAGCGTACATCCGCAATCACACATTCATATATATATATATATATATATATATATGTATATATATATGCATATATATATATATATATATATATATATATATATGCATATATATATATATATATATGCATATATATATATATATATATATATATATATATATATATATATATATATATGCATATATATATATATATATATATTGCGTTGTTATCATAAGTGGCGATAGCGACTAGCGTAGCATAGTAAGTGATGCTGCAGCTACTGGCCGAAATTATTGCCGCCATAGGGAGTGCAACAGGTTTACCTGCTCTTCCACCTGTTGTCCCATCGTCGTTTTTATCTGCGATCTGGCTGGTCGCGCCGTTATACGACTGTCATGATCCCCAGCGTGACAAGACAAACGTCAGCTATTGGTGTTGACACGACTAATGGGGAGACAATTGCTCACAATCCGATGAGACTCGCCGGCGCGTTGGTGCGGCAGCGGTGGTAGCAGCCAGGTGAAGCAAGAATCCCTGGCTAGCTCTATCAAAATAGACTACAAGATCGTGAAACGAGAAGAGAAGCAATATATATATATATATATATATATATATATATGTATAACTGATTCCAACATTTGTCCCTGAGTGCTTGCCACAACGCCCCCTTCCGCCAATTAACTAGGGCTGCTGAGGGTTTTGTCAGTCAAACCGAGTACGCTACGTAATTTTCTTCGTCAACGCGAATTCCATCATATGTTATCATCGGGGCGTCTGCAATTAATCGAAATGCAGTTATTTAATATTGCTTTTCCGGCACGTGTTTTTAATGAACAGTAATCTAGATTGAGTATTAGTATGTGCTCTGACGGATTTGCATCCTTCGATGAACCTCGAAAGCCCGAATGAGGCAGACCGGGTTCGATTCGAATTCGGTCTGGGGATTTGACTGTAATCTGACCCCTAACTAATATTGTTCTGACTCGACCGGCGATTATCGTCATCCAAATGCAATTTAATCAATACTACTATACAATTTGATAACGGTTTTGCGTCTTCGAAAACACGTCTACTCGTGTAACGTTGGAATAGTGCAGTAATTATTAACAGCAGTCCAATAAATCGACCAGATAATACTCCAATAAAGACATGTAGACGTTTTGCCTTTATATTCAACTTATTCATTAGCCACAGTAGGTCAGAAAGATTGCGCCGAACAATATATATTGTATCTACGCGGTGACGGAAAACCTAACACACAGTGTGATCAGCTAGAGAGAATATTTTATATGTAATGTTTAGCGAGACGCTGCCTCACGAAACAATTGCCGTAGCCTTGACTTGGCACACTTGATTTGAGATCGATGGCAGTTATCAACACCTCGGCTCATGTACATGCAATGATGTTTGTAATGTAAATCTACTAAACTAGAGTGATGTCAGCCCGTGCCAGTATCTAGTTGTTCTAATAACGTAGTGTGTTGTTCTGCTTTAAATTAAACCACACTTTACGTTATTTTAGTACACATGGGATAGTAGAGCCGAATTGCATTAAAAAACGAAGGCTAGAAAACCTTGTTGATCAATCTAGCGTTCGGGTCCACCTGGGCGTTCTCTACGAATGGCTTCTGGTCTTCTCCCATAAACCCCCACAACATATCTGTAATAAATTACGAACCGCTCGCACAGTATGCCGTTCATCAGGGTCTCGCTCTAAAACAGGCAATTTCAAAGCGTATTTGGCAAACAGAGGCATGTTTTATGAGCCGCTTGTATAAATGCTTTAAACATCGACGTTCTACGAAGCCGTTATCAAGATAGATATATGAATAGGTTGCATTATTTTCATAAGCCAATTACATTTGTACAAAGGTTCACTGCTCCTCAAGGCCATCAAAGGCTAGCAGGGAGTGTTTATAATACATTCCGTTTAATTATTGTCTATATTGTTATTATGAGGCTCGTCGTATTTTGATGATGTTAGGGTAAGGTACCTAACTTGTTTAGAATTTTGTTTAAATATTGTCGGCGACCAAGTTGCGCGCACATATGGAGGGAGTTTCTTCCTATCTATTAAAACTGTTGTATATATATATATATATATATATATATATATATAACCATAAAACATAATGCGTGCTGAGTTTATTTTGGTCACATTTGGATTGCACACAATTGGTCTGCGCTAAACAACCAGGTTTTCTTTGCGTTCTTGGAGAAAAACATTGTAGGTAGTCAGAAAACCTAAATACGAGGTTTAGTCACGGCAAGCAGCAAAATACTGCTACTCAAAATTGCTGACGGCAGAATTGTTGGCGCCCATATATACATGTAAACGTAGATGTATATTCATTGTAACGTTTACCCAAATCTGCAACTCTGAATATGTGCACAAAATCACTAAAATCCTCGACTTGGTGCGGCGGTTATTATTGCCCCGGAGACAAATCCTGCGAATCTTCTCACCATAAACCAGGATCCATGAGCCTATACCAACACCTCTACAAGCGTTTGGCACGTAAGGAGACTTCCCAGTCTGAATGTTCTACAACAACACTCGCTAAATGTTGAAAAAGTGTTGAAAGTTACACCGTCAGCCTCTCCTGGCGTTGCACATACGGCATTAGTGAGAGTCAATTTTACCAGTTTGCGGTGTGGATATTGGTGAAAGCAACCACCGTGACCCGTTAACAAATGCGCGAGTGGGTAGGTAAGCGAGCCGTATTTAAGGCTGTACCATTTTTCAAGATGAGGAGGTATTGATTTTGACCAGTATCCAGGACGGGCCGGCTGGATTGCTTCTCATTGCCGGCTCCATTTACTTAGTGTACTTGCTTTGCGGGTTTTTCCGTCCGTGCGTTAATTGAGGGACATCCTGAAGCTAGTTCGTTTACTTTCAGGTCCCAGGACATCCGTCTATTGTATGGCTGCTGTGGAAGCCGTGCGACTTGACCGTACGATGTTGAGCGCCATAGGACTTTGGGTCTTGTTGAAGAGGCGGCGTGTCGTTACCTTGGTAGTTTCCAGAAGGATGAGGCATATAGCATGATGCTACCAACTACTGGCGCTAAGAGACGGTACTGAGAGTCGGTTGCTTCTCTGGTCCTCGGGAGGACTTTTAGCAGCTCTGCTGCTGGAGCCTTGGGCAGCTTTGTTAGCATAGCATAACGCACATAAGGTGTCTCTGTGAGAGCCCTATCCAGCACCACGCCCAGGTACTTGACCATGGGCGTGATGCTGGGTGCTCCTCCAGGTGCACGTTTAGATTCTGTGGAGGGGCCTTCAGTGCTATGTCTATGGCGTCTCAGAAAAGCGTATTAAACGCATTTTTGATATCTAAAAGAACGCCCGGGGTACAGTCGGCCCATTTCTCTGTGCTTCAACTATATTCAGTACGTTGCTGATAGTCGAGTGTGTGGAGTATTGGGCTTGAAAACTGTGCTAGTGTTCCGACAGCGCATCCTTGTCTTCTTGTTCTGTTGATAGTCGTTCGGTGATAATATGCTGCCATGGATAGGCGGGAGAGCATGCTAATCGAAAGGTTCTCCAAGGCTTAGGATAGTATCCGCTGGTGAGCATTTTTATTCATCATGCATTTCAATATCCTTGAAGGTTTTTCAAAGTGTGCGTTCGGCCACGATTCGGATATTTTAGATTGAGAGTGGCCCAAAGTTAAGATCTAAAGTTACCTTAAAGGGCACCGGTTGCGGCCGGGGTTTTCGCAGGATGGGCGGTCGGTAGGGCTTCTGCTAATAGAGGCGCTTGTGCGTGACCCATTTTCTTACGCAAGAAAGAAGAGGTTTCTCTCGAACTTCACGCACAATGGTTCCAGTTGTCTGTTTTACCATTCTTAAATATGTGCCTTATGTAGGGTCATTTGTGCTTCTCTGTACACTTCGGATATATAGGAGGCAACGCGTGCAAACTCGTCGCAAGCGGTGGCAGGTCCTTCGCTTTTCCGCGATCTGGCTAGTTCAACGGTAGCACGGGGGGCGATTGGCTACCTTAGTATGTGGGCCGGAGCTGGATTCTCAATACGCTTCCTCTGAGAGTGTAGAGATTTCCACTAGCCAGCATTCAGTTAAATAAGGCTTCCTTTTAACGCTACCTGTAGGCGGTGGTAAGCGCCCTTGGTCCATTGAAGTTGGGAATGATCTTATGGGGAATGCCTAGATCAAAGAGAACTTTCCCGAAATCTCCCAGATAAAAAAATACCAAAGAGAGATTGTTGCTAGTGTGGGGTCCGGGTTAAGAAAGCTGTGATATAGAAATCCCGAAAAGTAGCAAGACTTTTATGTTATTTTAGAAGGAAAACTGAGGCGCCACATTGTGTGATATAGGGGCTTTACGGACACTTAGTTGCAGTATTTTAATGTTACTTTGCATTTTGCCTTGTGGCGCAGTGTCCATCTACGGTACATACGTAACACCTAACATTGGCCGTGCAGCCCTTTGCAACGTGTCCTGGTTTTCCACATTTGAAAGCAGCCAAGTAGAGTTGATTAAGCCCCTCCCTAACCCTGAGCCAATCCCTGACCGTATGGTTAAAACTCAGACACAGTAAACACTGTGGTACTTAGTCCGTTCGTCTATGCGGCACCAAGTCCAGTTAAGATGTATATGTCTTGCTTCTAGAAGCTTTTGAGCTTCCTCGGAAGGGCACTTTAGCAGTGCATGAGTAGTGAGTCGCCTGTCCGAATGTTCTATAGGCAGTACGACGACGCGTCGTCGACTCCTTTGTGAGCTTCTGTTACCTTGGTTAGCGAAGTCATCGCCACGTCACGGTGGCTGTGGTCGGCGGGAGCCGATCGGACGGATAGCGCCCTTACAGAAGCTTTATAAAGGGCTAAGGTTAGCAAAAAAGTTTAATTAATTCAATTGTGAATAAGAACAGTTTCTGATAGCTAGTTCTGATGGGAATTGACAGGAGGTATGAGGAGGGGCTTAGCGGGCATTGCAAAAACATTGGTAGTCATTGAGCTACCAGCCGAGCCGGCGTGTAATCCTGCGCAGCATGCGTAAGAGCAATTGCCTCTCGTGTATTAAACAAAGTTTAGTGGTGCCGGTGGTCTTCCTCGTCAACACAGCTAAAATGTGCCTAAATGCATTTTCCACCCTATAAAAAAGGTATACTGATCATGCATACACACATCTCTATTGGACTAGTGTAAATACGCACAATAGCATATTTCATACACGTGCAATGCACAATATGGTGATAATATCAGTCCACTTCTTTTTACGTTCTTAGTGTCCAATATACCCAATGCACGTGCACAAGATGATGCGGTTCGTGACGACGGCACAATTCGCGCAGAATGCAACAACGGCCCGCGACCTTTCGTTTTCGAACGAGACAGGATCTGTGAAAATGACAAGCAAAATATAGTTGAGGGCTTTAAGGAGAAGCTCCGTCAGTGTGACAAATGCTCGCAAGCTAATAATTTATCTATAAGCTTAATACTATTATTAACAGTTAAGCACGTTCCGCACCTACATGTCCTTCACTTACATACGCCAGGCGGGAGGATGGTTCTCAGCAAGCCAAGGGAATTTACGTTTGGCATCAACAAGAAGTGCCAAAGATCTTTTAGTCATCTTAGAGCAGTTGTGACAGCCAGGACGGTGCATACCTGCTTAAAACCGTCAGCTAGAATTCTCTGACGGCGGAGCGGTATACTGAATGTACAGAGTATGCAGAGCGATTTTTCTAAAATCCAATTCTCTTTGCGTGGAATGTCATACTTCAGATGCGAACAATTACATAAGTTGCTAGATGTATATGTTTTATTAACCAATTATTGTTTCACACATCGGTAAAACGTGAATGTTATCGAAAGCATTATCGTATTTTATATAGTGACAAAGCATGAATCTCCAGGAAGTTGCGGACGTAAAGTTCTACTGTGACCCGCGTTGTTACAGATGAAGACGGTCCGGATCCAGATGCTATCCCCCTCAAGCAGTACGTTTACTCCTAATGAACCATCCAAAAGTATTCAAACGCATGATGGGCACAATTTTTACCAGCGGAGATTATTCTAAGCCTTGGAAAACCCCACGTCTAACCCTTATCCCGAAACCCGGCAAGTCACAAGGAGACCCTTCAGCATACCGTCCTATAAGCATGCCTATCCAAGGCAGCTGAGCACATTATCAACGGGCGACTAGTTACAGAATTAGAAGACAAGAAAACGCTGTTGGAAAACCAGCATGGTTTCCGCGCCGGACGCTTTACACATTCGGCTATCAGCAAAGTTTTAAACAGAAATTCACCTCTTGTAAGCCGGGCCCACTGTCTGGCCGTCGTTATTGACGTTAAAAACGCGTTTAATACGCTTTCGTTGGATGCCACAAACCAAGCACTTGAAAACAAAGGCGTATCTCCCTAGGTACGACGTATCCTAGTGTTGTATTTAAAGGACCGAGCATCTACATACGAAAGCGTGGACTACGCCGTCACTGTCGGGGTTCCCCAAGGATCTGTACTGGGACCAACCCTGTGGAATATAACCTACGATGGAGTACTTAGACTGCCGCGTCCCCCAGGAGTTTATTCCATCGCCTACGCAGATGATCTGGCACTGATCGTTACAGCCAGTGACGAGGATCTGCTTGAAGGAACAGCCAACGGGGCCTTGGCGGATATCTGACAACACCTCCACATGCTAGGTTCTTCTGGCTTCACAAAAAACGGAAGCAATTCTTCTAAATAGTCTGAAGCGTCCTCCACGGAATCTAAATTTACACCTGGAAAGGTCATCCAGTAACACCCACGCTCATGGTCGAGTACCTGGGCGTGATCCTGGGCAGGGCTCTTACAGGAGCACCTCATGTGCGCCATGCAGCAAAAATGCAGCCAAAGCCTCTGCAGAGCTACGGAAAATCCTCCCACGGACCAGAGGAGCAATCGATTCTCGGCGCCGCCTCTTAGCATCAGTAAAAGACAGCATCATGTTATACGCCGCGCCCTTATGGGAACGCACGACTACAAGAGCTACAACACGTCACCTCCTAAAGAAGACCCAAAGACCTATGGCGCATAACATAGCGCGAGCAGTCGCACGGCTTCCACAACAACCGTACAGGTCCTTTCTAGACCAATTCCTTGGGACCAAAGAGTTAAAGAACTGGCATCAAGAAACCCTTAAATCAACGACCCGATGGAGGGAACACTAATCAGCAGAACCGACAGGCTAAGCAAGTAGAGCCAGCAATGGGAAGCAATCCAGCCGGGCCATCCTGGATATGGAAGAAGATCAATACTTCCTGATCTCAAAAAATTGTACAGCCTCCAACACGGCTCGCTTACTTACCCACTCGCGCAACTGCTAACAGGCCATAGTGGCTGTTTTCATCAATACCTACACTGCCTTGCTAAAACGGACTCCCCTGTATGCCGTATGTGCAGTTCGGGGGAGGCGGCCGACGTAACGCACTGCTATGAACGGTGCGCCTTTTTCAATACTAAGCGGAAGCTACTGTCCCGGAACCTACGACTGCAAAACCCCCTGAGATGCTAAGGCTAAGCCCTTGTAGTGGCGCTCCTCAAAGATCACAAATCATGGATTATGGTCAAAATATTCCCAGAACTTATCTCCGAGGCGAAGATAACCGCCGCACAAAGCCGAGCAGCCTAAATGAAAATAAGAGTGCCCAGGTGAAGTAATCTCGAGAAGACAGTACTTCGGCCACCCCCCAACAAAGGGCAAAGAGGACGACTGGATTTTAGTGGGTGCGAGTCCCACACTACCGTGGACTTAACAACGACGCTTGGTGTGCATAATGCATTTTACCAGTTAATTCTACAAAAAGACGGATGAAAACGGCTGCATGAGTAGAGTGCTGGGCTACCTACGTACATAAGCAAATGTACCTGTTGGTGCCGTATTTGGATCGACCTCGGTAGATACCTCGCTAACGCCAAGTATAGAAGCGGGCTTAAATGATTGCCCTGAATTACGCCTGCAGTTTGTATGTTAGGAGCACGCCCTGTTGGCCCGTCATCTGGAATTACCTTTCATTAACGACAACATAATAATACAAAAAAAAACTCAATACCTCCGTTGCCATACCTACTTTACTTTACCTTAGTTGTTAAAATAAAGCGCATTCTACTTGGCAAGCCATCCCAACCTAATTGGCCTTATTGCAAGTCTGCAAGAACTCAAAACACCCGTGGCTCGGCATCTAACTTGCTTATTGTTTCCTCGGCCACAAGTACACAATCAAAGTTGGCACTCTGTAAATGAAATGCTTACATCGTGAAACAAGTTGCCCAGTGACTGTTAGAACACTTATATCATTTAGTCAATTCAAAAACGCTGCGAGAACGCACTATTTCATCGTATTTGCGTCTAGTTAAACCAGAACTGTGTAAACATGTACACCCTCTATAAGTAAATAATTTTAATAACACAAGATTCTACGGTGATAATGGAACTTCTACATATGCTTTGCCACACTAGCCATGTGGTTAAATGAAGTTGTTAAGACACAAACGAGAAACTACAATTACGAATTCCGTCAGCACTGCCTGCAAAAGTGTACGGACGTTCGTGGGCACCCCATAACAAGCCATTGGATCACGTATAGTTGCTCGCGACGCTGGTCCGAGGTCTCCCTTGAAGTCCACAAACACGGTGTAGATATGCGCCCCTTTACCTCGAAATGTCCGGCGTATTCAGTTCAGAAGGATGGCTCACACTGACAAACGTAAGGTCCAACAAGCGTTTTTGAATAATAATTCTACTTTTTTTTTATTATACTCTATCAAACAACTAGTGAACTTATTAGGGTATATATATATATATATATAGACAGGGTGTCCCAGAACAGTTTGAAGATCGATAATAAGAACTGTAGAGTTTTTTAAAGCAGATATTTTTTCCAATGGAACATGGACTCTGAGAAGTCTTGTTTCGGGGTAAGAGTAAAATTACTACAATTTGTGACACTAGTGTTGTTGCCCAACATAGAAGCATAAACTGAGTCATTGCGAAACTACCAGTCCTCCGACACAGAAACTAAGTACATCGTCGTGTTCGTGAGAAAATCCAGAATGACACATAATGCTGGCCGGAGGATGAGACATGGTCGTTTAGAAGAGAATTTATTGTACAATAAATGAAGTTCTTCATTAGCCTTCACGCCAAATACCCGATCAAATCATAACTCTACGACCATTCTCAGGGCTTTAAAATTAACACATTCAACATGCTAAAAGTCCACATTTCATGGTAATGCGAGTCGTAATTGCGGAGTAAACAAGATTTTTCGGAGGGCATGTCGAGATTGAGTGCATGCATAAATGACTGTGTAGCGACGTTCACTACCGCCAACCTGTCGCGCCACAGCCACAACGTTGCCATCATGTATGCATGCACTTAATCTCGACATGCCCTCTGAAAAAATCTTCATTACTCCGCAAGCACGCATTTCCATAGATTTGGTACCAAAATGATCGCCATAAAATGAACACGTATCGATACTTAGCAGATCAAGCAAGGTAATTCCCGGTCGGAATGGAGTTAACATATACGATAATATTAGCCTCTTACTAGAGAAGTTTTATTGAGGAAGCTCGCATTATCATTGAAAGGGGGGGGGGGCTTCAATGCGAGATTAGACAGGATTGACTCGGAAAGAAATGTGGCTCTGCAAGACTTACTAGATAATATCGACGGCTGGGTAGTCAACAGAGCAAATGTGTGCACATATGAATATCACTCCGGATCGTAAGTTGTTGACTTATTTGCAACGGATATAGACAGAGGGGTACAATTTACATGGGACGACAATCCGTTATAGAAAGGTGTGGGACTCAGAAAACATATACGGATGGGTATATGGGTGAAAAGTACGGGGAAATCATCAAGACCGAAGGAGAAGGAAAAACTCACAGTGGAAGCTTAACTTTAGTGTTCTCTTGCCGGTATTTAGCAGCGTACTCTCGAAGCCAGGGAAAATCCAGGTGGATTGCTATGAACGCAGTCTGAAAGGCTTATTAATTTCTACGGTGCTGCTACCGCAAAAGAGAAACGGAAGACCTTAGTAGGCGTAGGCTTCGCTGGTTAAATGGTTAGTTCAGAGATTGTATAGGGAAGAGAAGCGAGGGTGCTGGGAAAATAAAGAGTGGACAGCAATAAGAGATATTGACAAATGCCTACTTACATGGCTAAGGAGGAAAAGGAAGAACAATGCTCAGCAGAGGCGAACAGGCCGGTTGAGCATTTCGGGAGGATATCGGCCGCGTTGGACACAACCAGGAACACATGAAAGATACCCTGATACCTTGCACCATTCTGGAAAAGCCTTTTCAATGAATGCTTAAACTCTGGAGAAACTCTACCGGCCTGAAGAGAGGCGACCTCACCAGATATTCTAACAGGAAAGAGAGTGGAAGCGGAACCAGAGTCTTGGCGGGGAATAGCAATTCAAGCATTCAATTCAGCAAGGGGCAAAAAAAACTGCTCGTACAATATCTTCTTACACGAATTATAGCAAAGAGGAGGATATTAGAGGAGTTTAGTTGAAGAGCTGTCAAAAACGAGAGTGCCGGGCGAAAGGCTAAGATTACTCATCAACGACTTAAAGAAAAACACGGTGCTGATTGGTTTATCGGGTGTGGCGCAGAGCGACAGATCGAGCCCACTGCTATTTTCTGTACTTCTGGGTAGACTACGAGAGCAGATGATAAGGACGAGCTGCATTTAATTGAAGGGGCGTCGAGTCCGCCGCTCGACAGGCCCCGACGGCGTGAGGCTTCAGGCGACCGAGCAGGCGACATTCCTGTCACAACATCATGTAGCTCATGCAGCCTATTTCTATTGTCGGTCGTCGATTGGCCGGATCATTCGTTTCCTAACATAATCAGCGATTATGATTGCGATGGCCTACGCTTAGGCCGGCCCTCGTCCGACGACGACGACGACGGGCCGAATTAGCCGGGCCACTAGCTATGGACGGTGGCCCGAACGGATGGCTAGTCTTATCATGGTCGTATTTTGTTTCGCATGGCCTTATTTCCTCTTATCTCATCGACACGTCGCAGGTGCAACAAACGAATAAGTGATTAAGTATGTCTCTCCCCTCTGTCTCTCTCTGTATGTATATATATATATGTCCTAAATATGGAAAATGTGCGTAAAAATGTGTAAATCATATATATATATATATATATATATATATATATATATACATATCTAAGTTATTAAATTGCATCTTAGTAGGATGCACAAGTCACTACTTACCACCAGTACTATAGGCTTAAGCTTACTATTAGTTTATAATTTTAGTTATTAGTACTTTTCCTATTATTACCTAATATATCTGCACTTGAATCCGCTTGATGAGGATGTTTTTTTTACCAAAAAGAAAGTTGACGTTTCCATGGAAAATGTGCGTAAAAATGTGTAAATCGTGTGCGTAAAAATGTGTAAATCATGTGCGTATATATATATATACATATCTACTTCAGGAGCGCTAGGCACAGTGACACACCATTTCTCATTGGAAGTAGGATGCACAAGTCACTACTTACCACCAGTACTATAGGCTTAAGCTTACTATATGTTTATAATTTTAGTTATTAGTACTTTTCCTATTATTACCTAATATATCTGCACTTGAATCCGCTTGATGAGGATGTTTTTTACCCAAAAAAAAGTTGACGTTTCCACTATCCTAGCTGATGTACGACAAATATTGCGCAATCGAATACGTGGATGAATTGAGGATTGTCCGTGTGCTGTAAGTTGGCCCTCTGCTAACGGAGAATCTGCAAATAGATGACATCTGAAGAAAGTGTGCACCATTGACGTTTATATGCTGATCTGGCCAACAGAAATATGTAAGAATGGTTGTCTCGACACCCTTTGATGTAACAGAAGCACATTTACCAGCTTATATATATATATATATATATATATATATATATATATATATAAATCCATTTATTTTTCGTATATTACATTATGTTTGTGGGACACATATTACAAGAGATTAGCTAAGCCAGTGTGTCTAGCGGGTATGTATTGTGACTATCACGTGTCCGCCTCGTCTAGGCTAGGCCGAGACCACTTCAGAAGTGTGCCCCGAACGGAGGCCGCGTTTCCACGTTGTATGTCGAGATCCAGGCGTTGTTTAAAAAAGGACGACGATCTGTTATCACCGGGGTATATACACACACATATATATATATATATATATATATATATATATATAGATTTTACTTTCAGAAAAGGATAAACACATGTATAGTGTATCCCAGAACTTGCAAAAACATAGTTAATTTCCCATATATATATATACATATATATATATATACATACAGGGTGTGACAGGAAGGTTTTTAAAGCGATGCATAGAATTGTAGAGTTCGTTAAAGCAAATATTTTTTCCAATAGAACATGGTCTCTAAGACGTCTTATTTCGGAGTGAGAGTGAAATTACTACAATTTGTGACAATGGTGTTTTTGTCCGACATAGGAGCACAAAATGTGCGAGACAACCAGTCCTCCTAGACAGAAACTAAGCACACGTTCGTGTTCGTGATAAAATTCTGCTCCATCTGAAGAATATGCAAGGCCGGTCAGAAAACGCCCCATGGTTGCTTAGAAGAGAATTCGCCAAAAATGTAGTTCTTTATTAGCGTTCACGCCAAATACTTCAAAATCATAACCCTACAACCACCCACAGCGCTCAAAACGGACATATTCAGCCAATGCGCCAGCAATCTTCTTGTTGCCGTCATTAGCGTCATCATCGTCATCATCATCATCACTATCATGATCGGGAAGAACGGGGGGGGGGAGGGAGCAGGAACTCCTGTTGTTGCTCCGGCGGGCCGGACGGCTGGCCGGCCATGAGGTCGTAATGTTACCCACTGCGGCGACATGATGTTGGTCTTTTTTCACCCTTCTCTCGAAGTCTATCTGGCTATTTGCCTAGATTTTCTACGTCCTCTGCCCTGTTGCAGCGTTACTGGCACAGTCATCGTCTTTATCCTTGTTATCGTTGTTGTTATTGTTGTTGCTGTTGTTGTTATCATTTGTTGCGTTGTCGTTGTTGTTGTCGTTGTTGTCGTTACTGTTGTTGTTCCTGCGTTTATTATTACCGTCAATGCTGTTGGTTGGTGTTGGCTGTCGCCGTCTTGCTCTCTCGCAAGCGAGTTGCTTCTTTCGGAAGCGCGAAACGTTCTGTATCGAACCGAAATCGCAAGTGTCCTTGTTTCTTATGGATACACAAAGAAGAAAAGCATGAAACGAAACGGAGGGTTATATATATGTATATATATATATATATATATATATATATATATATATATATATATATATATATATATATATATATATAATAGGCTGAGTATGTCCGTTTTTAGCGCTGTAAGTGGTTGTAGGGTTATGATTTTGAAGTATTTGGCGTGAACGCTAATAAAGAACTACATTTTTGGCGAATTCTCTTCTAAGCGACCATAGGGCGTTTCCTGGCCGGCCTTGCATATTCTTCAGATGGAGCAGAATTTTATCACGAACACGAACGTGTGCTTAGTTTCTGTCTAGGGGACTGGTTGTCTCGCAACAGCACATTTTGTGCTCCTATGTCGGACAAAAACACCATTGTCACAAATTGTGGTAATTTCACTCTCACTCCGAAACAAGACGTCTTAGAAACCATGTTCTATTGGAAAAAATATTTGCTTTAACGAGCTCTACAATTCTATGCATCGCTTTAAAAACCTTCCTGTCACGCCCTGCATTTAATGTATATATACTTCACCATCAGTGCGGCCGGTACTGATCTCTTTCTAAAGCGGCGATGCCCGCAGGCCATCCTTGATGTCACTCTTAGGTTCTTCTTTCCTCACATTTATTCCTAAGTTGATGTGCACTATGGATCAAATGTGAAGCCATATCACTTCCAGTTCAGACCGTTCAAATAATGTGCCCATGTGCCCAGCTCGCTCTGTGCTTGACCACGCGAACCGAGAAATGCTTTTGTTTACCTGCCGTCCGGCTGTGCTCCGATGGCGAAAATAGTCAGCCCAGAAATAAAAATACAGCCACTCAATGTATAGTTTGTAGCGCAATAGCGAAAGTAAGAGCTAAACGCGGGCGTAAGGCGGAGCAGACACACCCTATCTACCGTGTGGTGCTTCTTGCGGAATGAGTCACATTTATGCTAGGTACATAATTCACGGGTACTGTCATGATGTGGGCTTGAACACTGTTTTTCACGATGCGAACCCGTCGTAATCCTGCCGATTTTGCTTATCGTAATATAGTAAGTTAGAAAGAGGAGATTCAAGATTTGTCATGCAAGTAGTGGATGTGAGCGCAACAATTTATCAACATCAATGCATGTGTATCTATCTCATTATAAATTTCCCCTTAACAGCCGTCTAAGTAATACTCAAATATAGTGCATATTGTAGGATAGCAGCGTCCGTTAAGCAGCGCGGGCATATATATATCGTCTGTTGGCGGCAATGCTGAAGCAAACTAAATACAGGGCGCCAAATAGAGGATGCCGCGGGAAGCACGGGAAGTTACTAAATGCGCGGGCAAATCTGTGATATATAAAGAGGCACAAGAATAAATGAATGAGTAGTCGTTGGTGCGAGCCCGGCAGAGGACGTGTGTTGTTTGAGCGAAAGACTAGCGACTAGTTCAATAAGTTCTTAGAATGATCTTTTTAGAATTTTGGCGCGCTTCCACTGCTATTAGGAACTGTAACTTTTCGACTGCTAGCACTCAAAATATTATGGTGATTGGCCGTTGCGATTTCGTTTGATAGCTTTTCCCGTGCAACGTATCGGCGTGATTTTTAAAAATGAAGAAAAAAGAGTTTCGAGTGGTTATCAAGCATTTTTATTTCAAAGGTGGGAATGCGACCCAAGTAAAAATTGGGTTGAACGAGACGTACGGTGACTCTGCGCCATGTTTTGCCACTGTTTCCAACTGGATTAATGTGTTAAAAAGAGGTCGCAGGAGCACCGAGAATGAACTACGTCCAGGAGGCCAAAAAACGGCAACTGATGAGGAAAACATAGAGAAAGTGCGAAACATCGTTGGCACAGATAAGCGAATGAACATTAAGGAGATAGCGGAGGCATTAGGAATTAGTTTAGGCAGTGTGCATTTTATCCTATACGAAAACTTGAAGATGAAAGAGCTCAGAGAAAAATGGCTGCCGCATTTGCTCAACCAAGGCCAAAAAAACGCGCCTGTTTTCGCTTCACAGCGAAATTTGGCCAAGATGTCGAACAATCCGTCGGATTTTTGGCGCAGATTCATGACCGTCGATGAAAGCTGGGTCCATCACTACATTCCCGAGACCCAAGAAGCATCTTGCCAATGGTGTGCACCTGATGAAGGACCTCCGAAGAGGGTGCGGACAACGGCAGACCGGAAAGGTGATGGCTACAGTTTTTTAAGACTAACGTAGAATAATGCTGGTCGACTACCTTGAGAGCGGTAAAACGATCACAGGAGAATATTATGCAAGACTGTTGGACTGCCTTTAGCAAGAACTCATCGTGAAACGGCCCGCTTTGCAGAAGAAGGTTGTCCTGTTTCACCAGGACAATGCTCCTGCACACAAGTCCCGGCAAGCATCGGCAAAACTGGCCCAACTGAGGATCGAACTTATTGAACAACCTTCCTATTCTCCAGACCTGGCCCCCTCTGATTATTTCCTCTTCGAACATTTGAAGAATAGTCTCGGTGGAAAGCGTTTTTCCAGCAATGAAGAGGTCAAGGTTGCTGTCAATGCCTATTTTCAGTCTGAAGACGCGGAATTCTACTTAAGAGGTATAAAAGCTCTGAAATCTTGGTAGGAAAAGTGTATTGAGCATCTCGGGGAGTATATCGAATAAGATAAATTTAAAAACATGACTTGGAAAATTCTTGGTTTTCATTCTACGAACTTATTGAACTACCTGTACAAGGGACAACAAGACGTAATGGAAGTAATTTATAGAAAACTATCGACATATGTTAATGCACTATGAAGGTCCATCTGAATATGAGCCAACACGTCCCAGAGTATATATATATATATAGATATAAACGTTTATTGATGTTTGAGTATGGGCTGCAATGAAGCACTGGTATTTTTTTAAAAAATCAACCATGTATTGAATTGCACACTATGTCGAGCGGCGGAGACAAATATTAGATCACTAGATTGAAAAGTATAAAACTTATCTAGTGTCATGCCTTAACCAGCAATTACAACATCATTGACCGGGTTACAAAGTCATGCCAACCGCAAAGTTCACGGGGAATGTCAGCACATTTTGTCATAAACAGACTTTCCGCCTGCGTATCGCACATTCTAATTACTACACCTCTAAATTAAGAAAAAAGTCCCAAGCGAACCAGCAAGTTTGAATTGGCGCGGTGGTTTTCAAGATGGCGCCACCCTGGCGGTCAAGATCGATTCGAACGCCGCTTCGAAAACTCGCTTTCAAAGCCGTGCGCGTATTAGGACGCTCTGTGTATTGTGAGTAATGCATTAGTTTACAAACGAAACCTGTCGTATTTCATATAGAATTGTATTAGAGTTTATTATATGATAGTTTTATGAATAAGCGCTGAGATCCATCCGTAAGTTTGGCGAGTTTGAATCTCGATTTTGGATTTCGAACGCGTTGTGAGGGCTCAATACTGCTGTAGCCGGCGACTTCAAGATTATTTCTATCATTAAAATGATTTCTGCATTCGTCATCCGGACATTATGATTATTATTTCTTTGTGTACCTTTTCGTATTTATTGATGCAATGCGTTGGTCAATATAAATTCACGACCCCCCTCACAGACTATTTTAATAGGCAATTCTAATACTTCAAATACATAATACGTGAATAAGTCCGAAATATATAGAGCACGTAGAACATTAGGACCGAAATGTTCGCAGATAGGATTACATTAACATTGTTTTTGACGGATGTATGGTACACAGTGATTGGTCTCGCAAGGTAGTACAGACTAACTGATTAGCTCTTTGACTGATACATCAATCAAAGAGGCGCAATTAAGTGGCGAAGGCTATCTCTCGAAGCTATTTTCATGTATGTCATTCACGCCTTTTTTATTTGACGTGTAAGCTTTCATCGCTATAAAACACGCACAATTGCCGTCACTTTATCGTGCAGTAATTTTTTGTCGTTTACATGACATGTGGCTGTAAGGTGCTCGTCAGTCGGTTCATTTACCAATACTATTTTTTTCACAGTCATTTCATGAGTCTCACGGTAGTTCATGTTAAAGCGCTGAAAATACCCCGTCATATATATATATATATATATATATATATAAACGACGAGCCCATAGCTTTGCACGACGTGATGGCAGCGTTGTATAGGCTGCTAATGCTCAAATAATAATTGTCGTCTACCGGGATATCGCCGGTTCGGTCCCCGTTGTTGATCGATTTGTTTGAGTATTGCTCATTGTGAATAAAAGATAAACCATACTACTGAGAGTCAGTGGCCATGCTGCCACAGTGACTGTGGAAGAAGCCCCAGATATCTCATCTATGCCCCGTGTAGAGTGCATTGAAGATTTGCCTCACAGCGATTGCCTCAAGCCCACAGGGGATGCATGATAGTCTATGATTAAAGAAACAACCCTTAGACATGTGCTCACTCTAGCTTTGCATAGCATATGTAATTTATACTATTTTTTTCTCTCCAAATATACGCCACACGTCCAGCATGTCATGTAGCATTTATAAGTCTCTCGAATGTACTCCAGCTTGACACTCAACGCTTCTGCACTGACTGCCATTACAACAACTGCGATAATTGAGTTGTACATAAGTTGCGAGGCAGCTAAGAGCTTCATTGCAGATTCTTCTTCTATAATAGCATATGTCTAGCTCGCTTTTAGAACTCTATTTGCCTTCGCATTGTTTCTTCAATATACTGACTTGATTCGATTAGTAACGAATTGATTGATGTGCGTCTATTATGCACACATGCAACCAGGCGGCGAGGCGCGATGCTTCTGTGGACGGGACGAGTTCCTGTGGTAGCTCTCAGCAGGTTCTCACTTTGCCGTGCACTACACGCTGTCTCCGTTCGCAAACAGTTCCCTCAGAGCGATGCACTCAGCGCGACATCTAACGTAAGTAGGAACACTGCCGCCTGTTAGCATTAACAACCAAACGAACTCGATCACGCCATACAACAGAGAACGTTGTCGTGCTCTGAGTAGCTTTTTCCTCTGCTTCCTCTGTCTCACTGACTTGGATATATGTCTTCAGTTATCTCGCGAAGTAGTCTCCACTGGAGTTTTCACCATAGCCAATCAGCTCTGTTGAAAGCGTGTAACAATAAGGAATATTTAGCTGGACTGTCCCTATTATCAGGTCTAACCCCGTCATTACACGACACAAATAATAATAAAAATAGTAATAATAATAATAATAACTAATTAACTTAAAATGTATTCAATCATAATACAGCAAATAGTTCTAGTAAATAATATATTCTGATCCAGTTATTATACGACAAGAAGAACACATAGCAATAATAATAGTAACTTATTAATTTAAAATATATTAGACTCTAACACAGCAAATAGTTTTAGCAAATAGCTTCATAGCCTGTAGCTCTGGTAAATAATAGTAGTAATAATAATAATAATAATATTGTGATTGGTCTGTTGGTATGCATCCGGGCTGGATTTAGATGCGTTTCGCGTACGCTCAGCGTTCACCGGCTATACCACCAGCAACGGGTAATCCCCTCGAGCCCGGCGAGCGTTCGTCAAAGGTTCCTATTGCGCCTGATAGACCTCACTGCAGCGCAGCCGGCTACACATTGGACCAGCAAATGGAATTTCTACAATCGGAAGAATGGAAGCTCGTTTATCGTTTTCCTCATATAAACGATCTGAAATCACTAGTTCAGCTGAAAATCTCTCAGACTGCTGCTACGCTTATATTATTCCCGATCCTTTCTATTATGAGCTCAATGGAGCAATTTAAAGAAGGTAATTGGTCGTTCTAGGTTCATTCAAGTGACATTGTATATATTGCATCTCTTTCGTAGTCATAACATTACTACAGTTAAATGTGTGAGTGACTAACGATTAATAATTTTAATACATTTAATGAAAGTGCAGCGCTTATATATATATATATATATATATATATATCAATTAGCTAAATTAATGAGAATCTGTTGCCCTCAAGGATGTCTCTTTATAGCTACTTTTGTCTTGGCTGCTTGGGTGTATTGCGATCCAGAATAATTTTATGTTTCTATTCTACGGTGTTGTTCTTGATTATTTTAGATAAAGTTTGTTATGCCTTTGCTGAAATACAACAACTATAAAGGATAGGAGAATCATGAGGTGTAATCCTGTATTTGATTGAAGTTTTTTAGAGCTCTTGAAGAAACGGAGGCGCAAGTTTCTTTTGTCTCTCGGTGTACATTCATCACTCAACTAGCTAAACACAAAAGTTATTTTCTGGGGTACAGAGCGAGTTCCTTAGGCGCCTCAAGCTAAAGTGCTCCCAAGATAATACCACTGACACACTACCTAGATTAGACCGACAGTTTAAACAGCAAAGCCAAACCCTGATACGGCAAATTTCCACGATTCGATGTGCGTTCGTTCCGTTGCACGTAAGTTGTTATATATCCATTCCAAACGCATTGGGTGGCAAAGTATACAGAGACCGTAAAAGACAGCACATATACATACAGTATACATACATGGATGACTACAAATTTGTGTCTACTGTGGCTGATAAGGTTGAGAACGTATGAATGGTCGGAAACACCGTGGAAGAGATGCGACGAGAGAAAGGACCTTTATACCTATCAGTTGCTATCAATGATAGCTATGGTAAATAAATAAAATTAAAAGTCTTTACTATTTTTCCAATGGCTCAAGTAATGAATAGATGGATTTTCGATTTGTGCGTGGCTGTTTCAGTCTTCGGTTATTTTCAGCTTGCGTATACGACTATTACAGTTTCTACCAGCATCTTGTTGTGCGTGAGCTTTTTTGCCGAACGTGTTCTCGGGGCCCTCTACATCAACGAAACGGGAGACCTTGTGCGAATGGCTTACGTAGACTATTTCGCAAACCGCCGAGATGTCGTTATCAATCTGGCTGACGTTACCCAACCTACAGCCACAGGTTAGCCAGTTTTGCGGCTTTCATTACTGTATGCACATATATATATATATATATATATATATATATATATATATATATATGTATTTGCTACCACGGTACATTTTAGTATGTTGAATCATCGATATGGAAAGGGTCTTCTACAGGTTTAAAACCTAGTAGATTATCTCCGTGTTTGCCTTATTGACTAATTTTTAACGTTTATTTTTAACGTGCATTTCAGATAAAGCCAATCAGAATTTCTACAGGCCCATTCGCTACACGCGCCCGCAGCAACCTCGTTTCCTAATTTTGAAATACGGCGGTATCCACGACGAGGACGCTTTCATTCGAATCTTTGGGATTCGGCCGTCATCTATGCCTAAGACCACTGTGTAACTTGGGCTCAGTAACTTTTTAGAGCTTAGTGAAACTTTGCTGAACTAGATTCATTAGATAGATTGTTGTTATGTTGATATCTATGTAGGTCGAATAAAAGCTTGAATAACCTTTTGAATGTGTACTCAGTGCTCGTAAACACGTGTGATTGTAATTGGGTGGTTAATGTTTCTTACTTGGATTTTTGTTCTGACATATACAGTAGACAATGACGGTAAACACGTTCAAGATCGACGCAAAATATAAGCGGTTACATTTACACTGCTCGAGTTGGTCTCTGTCGGTTTTCCCCAGGTTTGGATAGAGCGATAAGCATCAATGTATTGTGCTCGATGCTGGTATTTTAGCCACGGTCAAGATTTTTCTTCATTCTTCTATTGATATTACTAGAAGCGCTCTGGCACAAAGTAGTTAAGGCTCAAAAATGTTATACTAAGTAGTACCAATAATTCCAAGTCAGTTAGGTAGGTGTAATCCTGTGTATTCTTGCAAAGCGTGTTTCGAATTGAAAGCAGATCGGCCCTTAGCTAGACTTTAAAATATTGATGACTACTAAATATTTCGCCAACCTCCCTGTCTATTGTGCTTTCAACTTTTGCAGGGGTCGGTAGATGCTTGTGGTCGATACGAGACAGTTAGGTAATGAGGAAGCTTAATGGAGCTTGAAATAATTGTATGCAATTATCTACAAGAAATGTCAATAAACAAACAGTTGAAACAGTTGAAATATGAGACTTGGCACCGTTAATATTGCAGCGTATTCCGTAAAAAGAGTCAGATTCTATTCTAAACTCTGTAACATTAATTTTCTGACTAGCTGTCGTATAATAGTAAAAATATAATGACGACTATTTGCGACCAACAAGAGCATCGAGATCGGTGTCGGTTGTCACGTCCCGTCAGGAAGCATTGCTGTTGAGACGGATTTGTACACGGCAGTCTGACGTTCGGACATCAAACATTTTCTTGTTGGCCTTGAGGCGATGGAGGCGGTAGTGCAGGAATACAGCCAACGGTTCTCTGCTAGACCCAAGTGCAAAGACGGCCTATTATTGTTATGTTTACGCAATTTATGTAAATGCCTCGAGCTCAATAAAGTGACTCGGTGTGTTGAACAAATAATGATTGATAAATACGGCATCTAAATAATCTAAATTTATTTGGAACCCCATAGAGACAATTATGATAGTTGCACTTACAACAGGTTGAACACGCCTTCGCAGAAATACTAAAACCCTACACAAGAGATGCTTTAATATAACCGTACTATACTTACTCTATTAATCAACGAATTAGAGCATCACAAAGAATATACCAATCGAAATATTTTCGCGGGTCGAGGATTCCCCTATTTGCTGGAGCTATCTAGAGATATTATGTTGTTTTGTTTAAATCCGCTGTCTGGAACGTACCGATCCAGCCAGACTGGACAACGTCTTTTCTCGGCCATTGATCACTGCTTCTTCTTAGGTCAGGTCGATATATTTTCTGACTTCGATAGCCTGCTATTTTTTATGCACTTCCATATTTCTTTAAAGAACCGCTCTCGTCCCTTGGCTTTGGGCCATATTTGCCTTCTGCATTAAAATACAGTGCACCATTAAATTGTGCATCTGATCGGACCGCCGAGAACGATATGGGAATATCCGATCCTAAATGTGCCGCTCTTGAAGTAAGCCATAATACTAACGTATATATTTCTTTAATGTAAACATTTTACACTCCTTGGTATTCTCGTATCAAAAACATCTTAAAAATGATATTTGAAATTAGTCGCGCGTGTTCTATTTATGACCCATGGCTGGGAACATTTATTGAAAAAGTTTGACCTTTTTGTAGAATCCTGCAACCCTCATATTGTGCCATTTTTTTATGTTATATTGTTTGGCTGTGTGGCCCCCTTGTTCTGCCTTGTATACGGTCACACTGAAGATAAAAAAGTTGGGAACATTAAACTTAAGGAAGCTCAAATTGCGCTGCGTATCGCGTTTACAAATGTTGTCAATATTTTTTTGTTGGGGTGCTGTTTGTTGGAGCAAAATCTTTATCTTTATTATTGTATTAAATTGCGGTTTGCAGCTGTGAACTATGGTGGCACCCACGATTACTAGAGGAAAGTTCTCTCTGGCCTATACGTACAGCTCGCGCCTAGACAAATCAGCGCCATTAGTCTTGCGAGCCTCTTTCCTAGTACAAAAAAGTACCTACTATCTAATACTATCAATCTACTAAAACAATAAAAGCTATCTATCTATCTATCACCGCAATCCCTTGAAGTTTTAACTTCTATGAAACATGAGTGTCCTAAGCTTAAAACAAAAGCATAAACAACTTGGGGATTGCACAACGTAATTGCGTATTAGGGTTAGTCGTCTTAACAAACGTGTCGTGTCGATATGGGTTAGTTGAGACCGAGAGCCGGACATGTGGAGATATCCAGGGTTTTCCCAACAAGCCCGTAGGGAATGATAGTCTAGAATTGAAAACACCCTCCTAGAAAATGATTTTAATTCTAGTTAAGATCATTGCTCAAAGCTGTGCCTTTGTCGGCAATGAGAAGCAGCATAGACGTGATCGACCCCTAGAGTAGAAGCTACGGCCGCCACCAACATGCTACGCTAAATTCACAAATAGGGAGTCCTAATACATATTATGTCACAGCACAAATGAGGACCTCGCTTCAGAAGTCTGAGCGGGTGTGCTGTGTAAAAGAAAACCGTAAAAGCTGTTTGTTTTCATTATGTGCTTTAGGCGGGTCTGTGTGTTTGAATAACCGCGGTTTCCAAGATGGCTGCGCCCAGGAGTTCGAGCTCGATTCGCAACGGCGCAGCTAATTGTGTGTGTGCAGCAACTGGATGCGTCGGACCGTGTTTTTAGTTTTGAATAGGTTTGCCTATACAATAATGAAACTCATCATGTTCACGGGTAGTTAGATCAACTTGTAAGTCAGCGCTTCGATCAGTAAGTTTTATATGGTGTGGTTAATTTCGTTGTTGTTTACATTCGAATGTGTTACCACCTAACACTGCGCGAATTGTAATTCACGGTTTCACCTTTGTCGCATTGTAAATACTTCGTTTAGTCGTCGTGTATTTGTACGACAATAGTCGGTCAATCTAGTATCATATAATCGATTGCGATTAGGATTAGGTGTATTTCAAAAATAGCCGACAGACACATAGTTTCTCAACAATATATCGAATGTACTGTTCATCAAGTTTGCCAATTTTTGTGTCGCATAAAATATAGTGAACGGTCGGGAAGACTTGCGTAAACCTTGTCCTATATATATATATATATATACTGTGGCTTATCCTGCTATGTATATACACGTGTACACCAGATCGTTTTTTCTTCATGTTGGCAACTCAGTATATATGAATAAGTGCCAATACGTGTACACGATTGCGATATATTTGACGAAAACCATGCTACGCGTTGTGTATTGGTCAAACAGTATCTTTGCTAATATACTGGCTGCTCTCAATAAAGCATTTAGGCACACACTTACCTAGATTTTTTTATTACGTTTTCTATAAAATATTGCGGCATGAACATGAACCGGTCCGATCTGCTCAGTAACAGAATGAACGCGTAGGTCTATTATACGCATGTGCAATCAGCCGGCGTGGAACGATGTTTCTTTGGACGCGGCGGCTCCCTATCCAGGTTTTCAGCGCTTTACAGCCTCTTCGCGGGCTATGCAGTGCCACAGTGCGCACGCGCGGATTCCCGACACGGTATCTTCGAAACACAGTACCCAGCGTAGCACTCTACGTAAGTAATGCTGACTTGAACCCATCATTCATTGAGAGCATTCGTTTGACGCATATAGAGAACAATTGCTAAGGCGTCATTGTTATAAGCTGTACCGCTGTTCATTGTATCACTTTGAATTGAATTGTCGCTTGCCTATTGCACAGCAGGCAACTGCAGTAATTGTGAGTCAAATTTTAATAAGTCGGTAATAATGGTTTTAAAAAGATAATAACACAAGTAGTAATATGCATTTGTTGCCTTGTTGTTTTATCTCTGCACTAGAGACGCCTCGTATCTAACCAGCCATCGCCGGTACCAGCGGCTGGAACAACTCCAGACGCGGACATTGCCAAGCCAGAAACTCTGTCGAAATCGCCTAATGCGGTTCGTGAGCCTGGCCGAGACGTGTTGGCCAAGCTCACCGATGACCAACAAGGAGACCCGATGAATATTATAGCGTCGGAGAAATGGAAACGTGTCTACAGTTTTCAGCATATAGTGTTCTTCCGTGCGCTGCTTCGTATAAAGATTTACCAAGCATCTGTAGTCCTACTCACCCTCCCGATCACTGTATATTTTGCTTCAAAGGAGGAATTCCAAACAGGTAATCCGTTCAGGACTTTAAACTCAATGTTTCAGTCTTGCCGCTGAACGTTCAGATACAGAGATGTCTTATATATATATATATATATATATATATATATATATATATATTAAAGCCAAACATATATGTTTTTTTCTAATTTAAAATAACGTGGATTTATCCTTATAATGCTTTGCTATTTGATAAAGGTAACCGTAATAACAGTAATTGCCTTTCATAATTTGTTAATGGGTCGACTGATGGGTGTGATCGATTGATGCCAATTTCAGGTCCGGTGGCGTGGGCACTAGCAGGGGTTGCGGGATCAACGGCTCTCCTGTTGTGGTGGGGCTATTGGGCCGAGCGTGTGGTCGGAGCGATCTACATTAATGAATTGGGAGATCTCGTGCGAATAGCCCATCTCACGTTCTGGGGACACCGCAAAGACATCGTTATGAATACAGCCGACGTGGCCCACCTCAGCGACGTCGGTGAGTCGCTTGTCTTACAGCCTTCACTTGTAGCTACAATATCAGTAATGACAACTGGCTGTTTAGACTTGCAAATTAAGGCACACCTTGACAACTCGAGATATGTTTTTCTATGTACATGAAACAGGTTGTCTGTCTGCCGCGTTCCTACACGGAGCCGATTCGTGTACCTGCAAGTAGGCTACGGACTAGCAGTGGAAACCATTATAATCAGGCTAAAGTCACCAGTCACTGAGTCTCTTCGGCAATGTTTGCGGGAATGGCAAGAGAAGTCACGGAAGCCATAGATGAGGTTGCTCATGTAAATTGGCACGTTCGCGTATTACGGGGAATCTATGGGACGGAATGGCACGCACTAGTCGTCGTGTGTATACAAAGTATATTGTGGACGACTACTACTGTCTGCTATGTTTCACTCGTGGATTTTACCAGGTCGACACGAATGCCGTTGCAGGTTCTGCGGGAATGCCCTGCGAACGAACTGCCAGACGCATAGGTGGTCTTTGTATTTTCTCAATGTTGGAGGATTGCCCAATGGGGTGGACGCTAAGGCGCCAATATATATATATATATATATATATATAGAACATTTTGTAAATGCAAATCACTTCTGCAATAATTCTAGTATAAAACTGCCCTTTTTGGCCGCCATGTAGTGCGTGTAGCATACAGTTCTTGTCAAAGTTGTATACATGTTGCAACTACTTTAACCGCACGCCGGTTATGTAGTTAGTGTAAATTGTGCTCAGTATTTATACAATACACAGTGACATACAAACGGTGTGTATATTTATAAACCAAACACACTAACAATTATAACCAGTGAAAAAGAGCTTTATCGAAACCGTTTTAGGTACTGTAATATGTGCCAGGGTAAGAGTCATAACCAGTGAACATTTTATAAGGACCTTATCAAACCAGTACCGGTGCCCCCGACAAGCGGCAAGCCGGATAAGCTGAGGCAATGGTAGAGACCCTGGTGAAAACTTTAGTGCCATAGCGCTGATTCCTTACATTTTGCAGCACTTAGTGGCGATGCGTCTATACTAGTGACAACGGTGGCGCTGCGATAAAGTTCCTGTCGATAGTCTTATCTTGGCGACCTTTCTGGTAATAGTGTTGAACCGAAGCCGAAACTGGATACTTCTTCTCGTAGATTTGCTTAAGCACTTAAGGATACCCACGATGAGGCTTCTGTGCAATACTTAAGAGTACACTTATACATGTTTCATATGTATTACTTAAATACGTACGCTTAGGGGCTTCCTTAAACTTCCTTAAAATTCTTAAACAGAGGAGATGTCTATGAGAATGCACAAGAAAAATTACCTATTCTCTTCGGCCAACGGAGATGATAATACTCATAGGGGAAGGATTTGGCGTAAAGTAAACGAACGGCGACTTCGGAGGCTCTATATGATGTCTTAACTGTGCTTGGAGTTTAGACGGCTGGCACCTCTAAGCTTTCATTATAGATCGCCATATGATTCAATGTGACCTACGCTAGCGACCTTACAGAAAAGTACCCATAGATTCCACGCACAGCACATACGCGTAGTTCCTGACAAAAAGGCGTGTAAAGGCTCGTCCTGTTAAATACGTTAAATCAAACGTTCTTAGCTTATACATCGAAACTCTTCATGTCTCTCTGAGTGTGCTTCAGTGCGGCCGGGGGCGGGCTGCTTTCGGCGAGAAGGTGCGACCGGAGCAGGTCAATGTGCATAGGGAGCGGCTTATTCGCGTTATTCATGGCACCCTTGCTAACTTTTTCGTTTTCGGCTTATTTTCTCGGACCGTTTCAGGCGAATCGATAGATCAGATTTACATTCGGATCACGCGCTATACTCACCCGAAGGAACCTCTATACTTAATTCAGAAGTATGGCACCGTTCACGACGAGGACGGATTTGCTCAAATATTCGGAAGTCGATCGCCGCCTATACACAAAGTTACAAAAAGTCGTGCAAAGTAGCTTTATTAGAGCATATTAAATAATTCTAAGTTTAGATAGGTTGTAGTCATATTGTTAGTTAATATATGTATGTCGAATAAATGGCCTTGAAGTGTGCTCTCAATATCAGAACATACTTGCGTTTGTTTTTAGTTTCCCATAATGCTTTTATTTCAGAGCTGCTATTGCAGTTTACCGTGTATCAGACGGTAAACATATAAGCATCAACAATTAAATTGTCTAAATCAAGTTAAGCTTTGTGCCCTCCGATGAATTTCTTGTCCATAGGGCTTGATACGGTCATTGTATATGCAATATGTAATTCTCTTTGGATGATAAGGATGTTCCACAAAGGACGTTCTATAAAACATATATTAAGCTTGCATATCCATATTTCTGATAAACCGGAGAGTCCACGTTCATTACATACTTCCCCGCAAAGGGAGATAAAAACCGTCCGTACTTACATGCGCTGTAATCGTTATACCCGTGTAATGAACCTGAAGGTTAAACTACGGGAAAGAGTTAACAAGCTCCAACGGTACGCGAGCGTATAACGTCCCTGGCAGCTGATCAACTTCCACTTCTGGATTTCACGATATCTCTAGTGTTTATCTAAATTCTCTTTGAAACAAAGAACGGCTCTACCATAGAGGTAATGTACGTGATGGCATCGAAATCACGACGTGCGACCACAATGTCGTCTGCACACATCACCTCCACGGTAGTTTGGTTTATCTGTCGGACGTAACCAACAAGGTCAGCGAGGAGAAGGCTAATGAAATGCAGCTTAACGGGCGCTCTTTCAGAGTTCCTTCACTTTGCTTAATCTAAAATACACCTTGCTCACTATTTACCAATAAGGTGTCATCATTTACCAATACCGTGTCGCCTTCTATGAGTAAAAGTAGCTTTGTTTACACCTAGCTTGCAGTGATGATGGTGCTCTTGCTCTCGCTTAACTCAAGAGCACGAGCACTTCACTGTGGGCGAGGTAGCAAGTTCGAGAAGACGGGCGTACATATTTTTACTAAGTGCGATTTATTGATAACATAATTGATTTTTTGTTCGTGCTATGCTAAAATTATATAATTATTCCGTAAGGCTAATGCCGGTGTACGATTTTGCACTGATACATCCAGGCGTCATCGACACAGGAAAGACATTTTTGGGTGTAACACATGTTTCTACGGAAATATTCTTAAGGATTGTGATATCAAAATAATACGTTTAGCAGGGTTATTTTCCGCTAACAGAAACAATGCAGCGTATCTTTTTCTTCTTATGTCAAACAGCCAGCGTCTGACAATCATTTTTTTTTTTATAAATTGGCAATATTTGCTTCTCATAACTATATGACAATACTTGCAATGTTATACCAACAACAGTCATTTATTATTTAATGTTATGTTACAAGGAAATGTGAATAACTAATTCCACTTGGGCTTGTGAGGAGTTCTACCAGTCGAACTTGTCCTCGAAGCAGCCCCTCAACAACAACAGTTATATCTAGTTTCATTTTGTCAGCTGGGGGGTACAATAATCATCTAGTTAGTTCAATGCATATTAAAAAGCTCACACATGCGCCACGTGCATCAGCAATTTAGTTACTTCCTCCAGTTGACAGTCAAGGCCGAGTGGTACGTCGCTGTTTAGTGCCCTGCTTCCGTTCGTATGTTCTATATTCATTATGGAACTTTGCCGTTTTCTTGTTGAATATATAGTATTGGTCTGTTTCGGCTGCGTCTTTCAGAAGGAAGAATACAGGTACAGATTGGGCCTGAAGGCGACAAAAATGAACTATCATGGGTGTTGCATATCTAAGAGGTTTTCATGCGTGATTTGTAGAATAATTATTTTTTGACGAACTTATTTAGCTGAGCACTGGGATACCTTTTTCAGATGTTGCGGGCAGTGTAGTCCACCTGTGAGCTGCGTATAGTCCAGCTGTGTATAGTTTTTTTTCACTATCATCTCTCACATCAGTCACTCACGGTGACATCTGGATTCAAAAGGTATAATTAATTGCAATAACTAACTATAACGACTTACTCCGATATCTACGATGTAGACGAGGCGTTTGCATGCTTTAACGAGAGAGTGATGGCGGCAGTGACTAGGGGCAAGAAAGAAATTAGGCGAAACTTAAACAAAGGTCAGCCACGTAAGCTATGGGTCACTGCCGAGCTGCTCGAAATGATAAAGGAGAAGGAAGCTGCCTATACGGCGTATCGTAGTGACCCCTTAACACCCGCAGGCGCCAAGCGTATGTTAGACTGAGAAAGAGAGTTGTCTCGTTTTCAAGAAAAAGCAGACTGGAAGCTAATAAGAAGATTGTTTGCAATAGAATACAGGAGAGGAGGAGCCCATGGAAAGCCATCCAGCCGGTCATGGGAGGTGCCCAGGAAAAAAACGTGTGTCAAACTGAAGATTGATGATGAAATAGTCACAGACTGTGTACGACTTTCTAACATCCTTAATGAGTATTATGCAACTTGCGTAACGGCCGACGCCGAATGCTCGGCCGCTTACGAGGTACCGATGTCCATACCTGAACTGCACAAACGATTTTCGCCTCGGCCGGTCCCTGTGGATCGAGTGCATTACCTGCTGAAAGGGGTCAAAATTTGCTGACGTTATAGCTGACGCAGTGGCATTTATAGTTGTTTAAAGGCGGTGACTAAGCAAGGAAAGTTACAGGCCGGTCAGTGCCTCGAACAGTTGAACGAACACTTTGAGATGTTTAATGGCCTCAGTCAGCGTCAGTTCGGTTTTCGATCCGAAATGTCGACGACTGTACCCACCATGAATTTTGTTGAAGGTGTTTGCAGAAACCTAATGTTAAAAAAGACAGTCGCCGGCGTATTTATAGATCTTAGAAAAGCATTTTATACAGTTAATGTAAATTAGGAAGTTAACTCGATATGGAGGGGATGATTTTTTTTTGTCTTGGCTGCGGTCGTTTATGTCGAATTGGAGGCAAGTCGTTCAGGTGGGCAATGCACTCTCGCATGTAGGGAATATATCTGTTGGAGTGGCTCAGGGCAGTATAGGTGGTCCACTTATTTTTAACATCTTTATTAACGACATATTTAGCGTAACAAAACATGCAAAGTTGACTTTGTTTGCGCACGATACCACCGCCCTATTCGTCGTGAATTTTCCAACTGAGGTAGAAACTGTGGTCCGCGAGGGCCTTCAGAGGTTATCATCATGCTTCAGGAGTAACGGTCTCTATATGAATTGGAGGAAAACAGGTGTAATGCAATTCCTTTCACAGCGGGGTTCCGTTACGACCAATCCCCTCCGATTCCAGTGCGACGGTATAGCCCTTTCGCTTCTAAAGGAAACGAAGTTTTTAGGCGTTACGTTGGACGAGAAGGTGACCTTTGAAGCGCATGTCACACATATGTGTAGAAAAATATCTGGCGGCAATGCAGCTCTATGCAGAGCTCGACGAATTCTTCTCCAAATCTGCCTGATGGCGATAAAATTTGCCTACGTCCGTAGTCACCTGACTTACGCTGTAGAAGTCTATGGCTTAACACAGATGCGTTTTATCAGGTAGCTTCACCAAAAACGAGCACTGAGAACAACTCTGGACCTCTGGAAGCGAGATTCAGCGCTACCGCACTACAAAATATTAGCATTTATATACGTATACTCCTTGGAGTGCATCCAAACTTATATGGTCTGGCAACATCGGCAACACCCATATCTACAAGGGGTAACGCATCAAACCTGCTTACTCTGTCACATTTCAACTCCAACTTGTCAAAGCTATCAATCAGAAACATTGGGGCCTCCTACTGGAACAAAGTACCGGCCTCCGTCAGGCAGACAAAGTCCCTGCTCAAATTCAAATGCGATCTCAAAGAGCATTATCTTGGAACTTTGGTATCTGGTTAAAAGTGATAAAAAATACAATCATGTTGCGATATATTCTAAATAGCTGAAAATGGCATATATACATTATACATTGTTGTCTTATAAAAGGAGCTCCGAACAAGCTATGTGCTTAATGGAGCTTGAAATTAATGTGTGCAATTATCTTACAAGAAATGTCAATAAACAAACAGTCTTCTGGGGGGACGTCAACAGTCATTAGTGCTAATTCTATACTTGTGCCAATTCTTAAGTCAAACTGATTATCGTGTGATATGTTGTTTTCCTGCAAGTGTCTTTTAGCCACTTGGCAATTATTTTTTTCAATTAACTTACCGATCGTGCTGATCAGAGATAGGTAGGAAGTTGTCAATTTCTTGTTTGCTACTCTGTTTGTGTACGAGCACTTATTTTGGTCGTCTTAGGGCCATCGGACAAAATACGTGAATATATAATTTTGTTGTTTAATGATATTCTGTGTTATGCGGTTGTTTCCTAGTGCCTTATCAATATTTAGGTGCCGTATTTCTGTATGAATGCTTTCCTTGGCTGTGCAATCCGATAGTTAGAGGTGTATGTTGGTAGGTTGTTGCCCGATTGATAAGCCTAGACGCTCACCGACTGTAGCAAGGTGCACGTTGACATTTTTACTTTCGCTTTTAGTGACGATAAGTTTTCGCGTATTGAGAAGGTGTTTCGATCAAGTTTGTCGGCGATTTTGTACTCTTATGTAGTCGTTAATGACTCGCCAGTTGTTTTTCTTTACTACAGCTAACTTTACCTTGAAGAAGGCATCCTTTGTATGTCCTAATTGTGACTTGATATGGTTTCAGCTTTAAGGCTCTCGCACGGCCGGCCAATAAGAGTCTACCTGCTGGTCTCCCCTGACTCAAACAGGAAAGGGTCCTACTGGCCGAAGACCACACAATCGTCCCCATCGACCTTCCAATTATCTTTTATTAGGATGTACAGTAGTGGCATCTGAGACTCTGCTGAAAAGATGTTAGAAAATATTGGTCGCGCCGTTGCGATTTTTCCAACTGCTGTACCAGCTCAAACCGGAGACTTGAACAATAGGCTTGATACTGCCGCGTGTTCGCGGACGATTGGCTTTCGCCAAGCGCTTCTAGAGTATGGGCGCTGGATATGTACTACTCCGTCGCCGCCAACGTTTTGCTCCAACAGGCGGTGGACCGGTTGCCTCCGGTCGTCTGGCCAACGCCTTGTCGACGCATTTACAACGATAGATTGAACACCCGGGATAATACTCTTATCGTGTGAATTATCGGACCAATACGAGCGAGGATAGATGCTCCATTCTCTCTTATAGAAGTTCAAAGTGCGATCAAAAAGTTGAGAAATAAAAAGGCCTTCGGACCCAGCCTCGTCCGGAATGAACATATAAAGAAGGCGGTCCTCCTAACGTCTCCCCTTTAGACGACACTCTTTAACAAGTACTTGAAAGCACGTGAAATTCCAGCAGCCTGGTAAGAATGTTTGCCTAAGGTCATCCCCAAAGGTAAAGGTCATCCGCTCTGAACCATCCTAATGGGAAGCCAATGCACAGGAAACTTACATCTACAAGATTTTATCATGTCTCTGGCGCGCCGGCCGGGCTTCTATCTCGAAGCACGATTAATCGTCCCTCGGGAACAGCATGCATTTTGCGCCAGACGTTCGATAAAAATCACATCTCAGGAGCTTTTAGACGACGTAAAGTACTCGGTCACTGTCAAGCTCTAAACATTGCATGCTGTATTTGTAGACTACAATGCGGCATTTGACACTGCCCTTAGTGAGATGGTCATGGCCAAACTACGTGAATCGAAATGGTGTCTGACGATGTTGGCGACTTTCAGCGAGCACAACGATGCAACGATTAACGTGTCATGGCAAAGGCTATGAAGTTTAGATTCGAGTGGGGGGCGGCTCTGAAGAGAAGTGATAGGCTTAGCTTGGGTGGTGATTTTGTAGAATTTGTCTCGGAGTGATATATCAGAGTTATATATCGGAGTTATGTATATAATATCTAGGTGTTAAGTTAACGCCAAGCGGTCCTCGGCCCTCATCTTTCAGCGAATTAATAGCAGCATCGTCGCCTTGACTTCAATCCCGGCTCCACAGAACCTCTCCGTAAAGGTAGTTCTAATATTGTTCAACCTGCAGGTCGCTTCAGTGGTTTCATATTGTGTAACAGTAATCTGGGAACACCTATCCGTTCAGCGCTCTCGACACAGTGGAGGCAGCGTATTTTAAGATTTTTTTTTATCTTGTTAGAAACGCGCAAAATAGACTAACTTATAGTCTGTCGAGGACGACGCCGTTCATCGAGAGTCTTGTAAACAGCTTTCTATTTCTGATTCTGGCGTCGTTACTCCAAGAGTTCCGCAGGGGCTTTGAGCTGAAAAGGAGAGAAGTACAAGAAGCGTTCTACAGGTCAATGTTGAACAATGCATGATTGGAACGCTCTTCTAGCGGCGTCACGTTCTCACCCGCTTATCCGTTCATGGGTTCCACCACAAATGATGCCACTGGCCTGGGTTCCATAACCTTTTTGGTGAGTGTCGCTGCATATTTTGCGGCCTCATTTGCAGCAAATATCGTTATAAAACATGTCGGCCAGCTTCAGTTATTTGTGTGTTAAATCAGTGGCATTCTCCGAAGATGTTTATACAACATATTCTAAAGATGTTCAAGATTAACGGAAACGAATGCCATTTTCGAGACATAACGAACACGTGTAATGCGATGTAATTAAGTTGATGGAATAATTAATTTATGAATAGTTCGGGGGATGATTTTTGTTGGGTAACCTGTAGATGCCTATTAGTTGTAAAGTTGTTATTGTATCGGTTATTGTAATTTTCACTGAGCATATGTCTACATTTTCATTTGGATTGCTACTTGATCTGCTTTTGCTTTCACTTAAGAAAAAGCTCTTATATCCATATATATATGTATGCTATATATCTTTTCAGAAAAGGATATTTATTAGGAGGTGGTGATACAAAGCAACGAGAATACAGGAGCAGTTTCTCGACTGGCACAACGGGGTCGTCTAGAGTGTGATGACTTCGTTGTTGGAGAGGGTACCCCGGTTGATATTCGCGTGAAGTTGGCTGAGTTGCTAAACAAGGATGCGTTCATTTTCGCGACGTCAATGGGAAAGCTGAGAGAGTTGAACAACAAATTTTAAGCGCTAGAAAAATACAGATTTCAACCTCGTCATACGCGAGTCCAGTGCTTTTAGTGAGGAAGAAGACAGGTCAGCTTTAGCTAGTCATAGACTATCATTCGTTATCGTCATTGGTTATGATTTACCAGAGGAGAACACGGTTGTCCAGTGCCAAAAATAATCAAGTTAATAGATATTAATTCGCAACAGAGAAAAAAAACAAAGAAAGAAATAAACTACGTCTTATATATATATACCTATCTGTTAAGGAGAATTTAGACCTACTAAAGCTTAGGATCAACGGACTACCAACGCGTGCCAGATTGGCCAGGGGACGCCCGGGCTACAACAAACGTTGTAGACACGGGTGTCATGCGCCTGAGACGTTGGCTCATGTCGCTCAGATGTGCGATACAACACACAAACAAACCATAAAGAGACATGACGACGTCTGCGATCGCGTGGCGCGTCTTCTCCGCGAGAGGGGTCATGAGGTGGTTCGTGAGCGAGTATTCCGTCGACCGGGCGCACCGGGTCTAAAGCACGACCTCGTAATAACAACGCCTACCGAAATCTGGGTTTTAGATGCCGAGGTTTGCGGCCCGAACAGGGACCTCGCAAAAGCGCGGCAGGACAAGGTCACCAAATATGACGTCGAGTTCCTAAGAGCGGCGCTCCCCGGCCTGCAAAAACCTCGCAGATTCGGATCCATCACTATCCCTATGAGTGGTGTATGAGACTCCGAATCGGCGAGTACGCTGTTAGGGCTCGGCGTCACGAAAAGGAATCTTATGGATCTTTCTTACCGTCTTAACGTTGCAAGGAACCTTAAGGCCGCTTTGCCAGACGGCTGGCGATAGAATGCGCCAACCAGAAGAGATTTTCCCTCCACCACACCACTCACCTCCACTACTAAACTCTCGCAGAAAAAAGTAGCTGAAGTTACAAAAGTCAGCTCCTTTCGTACTTTAACGTCATAGTCACATTGTATATACAAAGCTACTCCACCTCCGCGAGAGCCTGACCTACAGCTGTAGTAACTATTATAACTGCGCAATTTAAATGAACAAGTTTCGGCTTCCTGAAGCCTGGTTTCTGATATGGTTATCACAGAGGGTTCGCGCGGCAGGCTCGCGAGGAACTTTTTGAGGTCATGCCAGTGTGACTTGAGCTCGTTCACATTACAGTGTATTGGCAGAAACGATGAAGAATCACATGTAAAATAAGTTATATCTATAGTCCTATTCATATGTTGGTATTTGTGATTCGGCCGGTCCAGCTAATGTATTCAGCTCCGTCTCCAGCGTCACCACCCGCCAGGGCGATGTGGCTGTAGACTTGATCTGAAGCCGACAGCCTATAGACTTTACATCGGCAATCAATTTATGTCGTTTCATTTGACGCAGTTTATAGAACAGCGTCGAGTTGGAGGCTGTGAGATGATCATTGGCGTACACAGGGATGTTCTTGCCGGCATGAGCCCGAACCAACGACGCCTTTGGCTTTTTCGCACGAAACGCACGCTGAACGTCCATCTTCTTCCAGCGGTTGACAAAGCGCACGATCACATGTTGGTTATCGGGCATCTCCTTACCGCCTATTCTCGTTGTCCTAGGTAGTCGGTGGGCCACGTCAATATCCTTCACCTCTGTCGCCTCCCCAATGGCGTGGAAAAGTTCAACGAGATCCGCACGCAGTTCCTCGTCCTTCTCTCCGACGCGCGACGGAAGTCTAGTAATGATCGGGTCACAACGGCGGTGATATTTATCCGCAAATCGCATCTGCGTTTCGACGGTACCACTTTCTCCGACACCAGAAGAAGTAGTCATCCTCATGGTCTCTCAGCCCTCGAGTGCAATCGCCCTCGCCTCCTCAGCCATACGTTTCGCTTCCGCGACTTCTTCTGAATAGAATAGCATCGCCAAGTCAACATCGTTCAAACGATTTTGACTTGAGCGTCGCAACCTCAGCCTGTACCTGAACAGTTGCCCTCGACGCCGCTACACATTCAGAAACTTTATTTTCAAGGTCGCCAAGCCTGACCGTCAGTGACTGAAGGCTATAAAGTATCGCCGCCAAGCTGATGCCGAACTCGCCTTAGTCGGTGCCATAGGAACACCGGCAACGACCCTTTGTGCCAGTTGTATGCTCGATGGCGGTTGATGGCGGCTCTGCCCTGATGTTTCGACGCACTCAGTATCGATGCGCAGTGAGATAGTCGTGTTCCTGTCCGAAGTAGTCTTTGATTCAGAGATTTTCGTGTTTCGGCCTGTTGAACGCATTCGATTACAGCACGAGCAAACTCAACCACAAACAAAATTACAGCACAAGTAAGACGGCTACACAAAGGCTCAAAACTACTTAGATTTATGCAGAAGTAACGAAGAAGAAGAAACTTTGGCTGCCACGCAATTATTTTCAAACAGTGCGTATAGGTTGTTGGCTCCTTCTCCTGCACAAGTTTAAATAGCAAGTTGCTTCCTAATTGAATTAAATCACAATGGTAAATAAATGATAAGTATATACAAAGATATGCGTACAATACATTTATGTATATATATATATATATATTATATATATATATATATATATATATATATATATATATATATATATATATATAACAGTCTCCAAAAACTTTACCAAACCACAAAGACTAGCTAGACCGTTTTTGACTTGAATTGCATATTTGAAGATTGGTGCTACTTACATGGGGTTGCGCATTGTCTTAGTGAAAGATACCCCTTTCCCGTTCACAAGTTGCGGACGCGTTTGGGTGAACTTTTGAACCCGTTGGAGTTGTTGGCAGTCTATCCCACCAGTGTATAGGGGGAGGACGTGGGAGAAGCAACGCCCCCGAGCATGCAACAGAAGTCATCATGTGACTCACTCAACTCAGACATCTATCTAGGGGAAGAAGTACTCTTCCACGCTACCCAAGTCTTGACAGGTCACAGGGACTTCCAGTCCTATCTGTTCGCAATCGGCATGCGGTGTTCAGCATGGGCAGCGCGCCTGCGTGACGTTTTTAACAAAATCCACATCTAACTAGCTGGTAGCGGAAGTGCCCAAGTGTCCGCAAGTCAATGGAGGAGTCTCTGCTCCAGTGGCAAGAAGCGGCGGTAATGTTTAAGGACGTTATTAACGTGCCAATGTATAGTAACAACAACAGTCGCACTTCGTGCGCCCCTCAGGTCTCCGGGGAAGAAGCTAAATAGATACTTTTGGGGCTGGCCCCCAGCCAAGATTTAGCGTCCACGGGACTGCTCTTCGCATTGCTTCATAGACGGACCCCAAACGTACAAATGTGCAACGGTGGAACTCGAACCCGCGCACCCAAGTGTCTCGTCCGGCCGCGAGGTGCAGGCAATTGCAGCGCGCCACCGGACTCAACCCGGGGAAGAAGCTATCCATGTCTAAACTTACACCTCCGATTGTTAGACGTATTCATTTGCATAAGCAGTTGCAAGTCGGTGGGGGGATCGAGGGACAACTCTTTTTTTTTGGCTTTTCGTGAGCTGGAGTCCCACACTTGCCGACCAATTGTCTAGAGTGGTGACCGTGTGCAAACTTCATTTTGCAGTTACTCTTCTATACAAATAGAAACAGTTGTATGTTGCAGATGCTACAACTTTTTTCTTCTTACGGGCAGCTCTAAATAGGAAACTACAATTCAGTATCAATAAACGTCATATCATATCAAGTGACTGACTAGACGTATATATGTAGAATTTTATGAGCTTGTTGGTCGAATGAAAATGATCGTTCAAATAAAAAGTGCAAATAATTAGTTTTATTCCATTTAACGATTGCGCCCACACCCATGTATTTTCTGTGACAATAAGGACGATTCGTTGTGGACGTTTAAAGGCTGCCAACACTGCACAGACACTGCTCTCTCTACCTGCGATCTTGGTGATTGACAGCCCCGCAGCAAGGCGCAGATAAGCCAGCCTTCTATGCGAAGCTTCTATGCTCCGACTGCAGCCGACCGGCCGCATATCGCTGGAACGACCAGACAAACGCTCGACCCACCCACCCAGATGAAAACATCAACTTGTCAGTTTAGGTAGGAGAAGCAACTCCCGCCGGCGTGCAAAACCCTAAGTAGTTGTCATGTGACTCACTCAACTCAGTAGACATACTCAACCTACTCAACGGAATGAACTCAATGATGAGGCAATGCTGTCACGTTCGGAGTGTGTAATTACTGTGTTGGCAACCAGCTATTGTTGACAACTGTCGTTCGTGCCACTTAGTGGCAGGAGGTGAGAACGTCTGTGACTGATAATCAAGGAATGGAAGAAAACAGTGACTCACTGCTCAGCCACGGTAAGCGAGGGGAACGATGGGAATTGACAGGAATTCATGCTTCGTTCAAGATTTGATACATTTGACAATCACTTTCGTTTGTGTGTCAGAGTCGATATCATATAGTTGGAATCGTTTTGTTGTTGTTTTTAGTATTTCTTTAATATGCTATCATATTCAATCAGTAAGGACCTAAATAATGTATCGTGATGACGTACAACCACCTGTAACACCGCACAACATTGTAATGAGGCGTATTGATTTAAAAAGCATTGAATTATCATCACGGATTAGATTTCAGCTCAGTTACAACTAGCCAAAGTCTATGCTTGCAGTTATGTCTCCTTTTGTTAATCAAAAAATTATCTTAGAGAATATTGCTTGTTGGCTGAATGAGCGAATGCATGCATGTGTTTATTGCGCCAGTATTGACATTTAATATGCGTACTATGTATCAAAAAGGACTAAATAATGTATCGTGATGACGTACAACCACCTGTAACGCCGCACGACATTGTAATGAAACGTATTGATTTAAAGCTGTTGAATTATTATCATTGTATAGATTTCTCAGCTCAGTTAAAACTAACCTAACTCTATGCTTGCAGTCATGTCCTCTTTTGTTAATGAAACAATTCTCTTATAGAGTATTGCTTGTTGGACTGAATGAACGAATGCATGCATGTGTTCATTGCGCCAGTATTGACATTTAATAATCTTGCCGCCAAGCAGCACTGACCGCAAATGTGTGTAACGCCAACATTACACAAAGACATGCCTTGCTTTGCTATTTCGTTTATAATATCCTGATGTTATTTTCATTATCACGTTTCAGATGGATTTTTTGGCCGACAACAACCCATGCGGACAAACACTACTCGGGGTGGTCTCTCAGGGCAATGCAATTTTGGCGGAACTCACACGACTTTCATCGATGACACCGCCCCAGCTGAGCAACGACCGCTACGCCGAGATTCTGGTCGACTTCAGCTACTTCAAAAACAGTGAGGCGTTTGAGCGACGCCTCGACGCGGACTCGCGGCTAGCCGACATGGACGAAGTGTTCAAAGAGAACCACTTGGACCTGCTGTCCAAGTTCTACCTGGCGTTCGAGTGCGTACACCGGTACACCGTGGAGCTGAACCGCTTCATCGAGGAGCTGCACGAGGGCGTCTACATTCAGCAGAGCCTCGAGTCGGTTCTCGACAACACGGACGGCAAGCAGCTACTGGCCGAAGCGTTGTACATTTGCGGCGTCATACTGCTCTATATCGACGAAAAGTTCGAGGGCACGATTCGCGAGCGAATTCTCGTGCTCTACTATCGCTACTCGGCGCAGCGGTCGAACATCGACTCCAACGTCGACGACGTCTGCAAGCTGTTCCGATCGACAGGGCTACGTGGCTCGAAGCCGAACGCGGCCAGCCGGCTACCCCGAGGAGTACTTCAAGCGGGCGGCGGTCGAGCCGCACTTCGTCTCGCTGCTGCTGGGCCGGTTGCGAGCCGACGACATCTACAACCAGATCCCGCTCTATCCGCTGCCCGAGCACCGCAGTGTGGCTCTCGCCAATCAGGCGGCCATCATCTACGTGTCGCTGTTCTTCAACGCGGCGTGCCTTCACAACGAGCCGACGACGATGCGGGGCATCGTCGACAAGTACTTCGCCGACAACTGGGTCATCGCCACGTACATGGGCAACGTCGTCAACCTGATCGACTCGTGGGAGCCGTACAAAGCGGCCCGAGCCGCGCTCCAGAACGTCCAGGACCTCAAGACTGTGCAGACGCGCTGCGCCGATATGCAGCAGCGGGTCGACAAGCTGCTGCCGCAGATGGAAGCTCTCCTGAAGGAAGGCGTGCTCACCGACGACATGGTTCTCGACCGCATTCCCAAGCTGATGGCTGCCGCTCGCGAGTGCAACGTGTCACTGCGCTGGCTCATGCTACACACGGCGGGCACGCCCGAGCCAGTGTCGAAACGGGCACGTCAGCTTCGAGACATCGTACTGCAAAAGCACGATCCTGTCAAACTGTTCATGCTGCTGCTTCTCACGGCCGAATTCGAGCACAAACTCAAAGAGCTCTTCCAGGAGCTGCTGCGTCTGAAGGCCGACAAGTGGAACCGACTCAAAGCAGAGAGCAGCGAGCGGCTGCACGAGCTTTCCGAAGTCTACTCGGGCCACAAACCGCTCACACGAATCGAGAAAAACGAGCGCCTGCAGAAATGGTTTGAGGATATTGCGCGACAGGTGGCCAACCTCAATCACGAAAATCCTTTCGTCGTTGGCAGAAAGATTAGTCAGCTGATCAAAGCGCTGAGTGAGGTGCAAAAGTTTCATCAGATCGAAGGTTTGTATCTGATCTTGCCGCTGCATCTGATATATATATATATATATATATATCGTATGTCATTACGTTGTTGATACCTCACATGTAGAGGAAAGTGCATAGTCGGATTGCTCTGTTTGCTTTGCCTTCCTGCTATTAGGCAACTGCCGGGACACGATAAATCTTATTGAAAGAAAAAACGGATGTACTTCTAGATAAAATAATGTGCAAGAGCATTCGCCCCTTTAGCGGAAACAGGTTAAAATTAAATTACTACATCTCGTAAATTGGACAATTGTGTGTATTTTGTATGCTAACCGTCGCCATCTGGAAGCATTTGTGTATTCAGTGTCCGAGGTGAAACACCGTAAAGGGCTGAATGTGGTTCGGAAGCCTAGTCGTATTTTCCATAGGGCTATTTCCCAAATAATAGATGGCTGGTTATTTTGTGCCTTATATTATTTGAGCTTTACAGTGGCATTACGAACTATATTTTTCGTTCTGTTTTCGTTCTGGCGTTTTCAGGCAACATTCAAGTGCGTCAGTTTCTTCAGGAAAGCCAGCAATTCCTTCACAGTATGCTGCGGCTATTGGCTGTAAAAAATGAACTGCTGGCACAGCTAGATGTTATTGCCGATGTTTCGTACGCATGGCTATTGGTGGATGGCTACACAGGACACATGCAGAAGGGCATCAAGGAAAACCCGGCTATGGTCGTTAGACTAAGGGCGACCTTCCTTAAACTGGCTTCCGCTCTCGACCTTCCCCTGATGCGTATCAATCAAGCACGGTCAAGAGGTACATTTATATACCGTTATGTCGGGGTTACAACATGCTGTAAAAGCAATTCGCACATCTTTTCACCGCCACTCTTCATTGTAGAATAGGTTCATCTAGAGTCGAAGAGCCGATATCTAGTTTTTCAACCACAGGAACGACCCATCGCATACTCTAAGTCCCACAGAACATATTGTGTAGCTATTGAACAGAAATGCACTGTTTTTTGCACTACTTAAATAGTACGGTTTCAGCCAAATCGTATAGCTTCCAGCTAGTATGTTCCACTGAGCCATGCGTTTAAGCTCTACCTGATAAATTGTCTAGCTATCAATCGTTCAAAGCTTACTTTGCTATGTATCATAGCAAGTCGCACCCGTATGAAAGCCGTACAACAGGCTAAAGTACAACACGATGAGCGATATAAATAGGAGTTCCTCGGGTAGCTGGTACTACGGCCTAAAAAGAATTACATGTAGACAAGCTCATGGCTAAAACTTGTTGGAGCAATACTTGGTATTACGTTACATTAAAATATTAAATGGTTCAGAGCAACCGGGTTTGCTCATCTGAGTAAGTGCTACCTAAAACGAGTACGCCCACAGAGACTACAACAACTATAACTTTCTACGGCTTCACGATTCAAGATCGATGTGTACTTTTATCGATAAAAAAAATAGCTTCAATCCCAGATATTATCTACAAAACATATAAAAAAGTCTACAAGATATGACCAAGAAGGTGCACAAATTAATCACTCAATGGCGAGAGGCCGTCGTTGGGTTCAAGAGCATACCCCAGGCAAAGTTAGGACACACAAGCTAGAGATCGTGCGACTCCTCGCGGTTCTGCAGGCGTACCTCCACGATGGAAATATTCAGCCAGGGTACCGAGGGAGCAATTTAGGCTTTAACTGTTGGGATACTTCAGAATGAGGAGAATAATCCCTGCGTTGTTTATACGGTGAGGAGCCATCCCGTGTAGAGCATTTCCGCCGCCTCTTTCTCGGGACCCCCAGGGAGTGGATTCGGCCGAGAAAATTTGGTGGTCCGAGATTCAAAGAATTAAATCAGATTAAGTATCCGACCTGTTGATACCTTGGCATATTATATTAGCACAGTAATTCACTCCCCCGCGGCAATCCGGTCGTCATGTAATGTTTGTCTCAATTATTTGTGGATGAACTTCAGCAAAACGAATATGTGTTAGGCATCTTTGTTTAAATACGTATGTAAATATGAATGTGGAAGCGTAGCATTATAATCGTTCGCTATGTAATCTAACAATATGACTAACGTTTATGTTCCCCATCTCGTATGATTTAACAGACATGGAAGCTGTATCGACGTTCTACTCACAGGAGCTGGTGAGGTACATTCGTCGTGTCCTGCACATCATACCCGAGACGATGTTTTCCCTTCTAGCGCGCATAATTCACCTGCAAACGAACAGTCTCCGCCAGCTACCTACGCGTCTGATGAAAGATCAACTAAAGCAGTTTGCCCAGATGGAGGAGCGCGCTGAAATGGCTAAACTATCGCACGACATCAGCGTGTTTACTGATGGCGTGCTTGAGATGAAGACCACGCTGGTGGGCATCGTCGAAATTGACCCGAGGCAACTACTTGAAGACGGTATCCGCAAAGAGCTCGTCAATCAGCTCAGTTTGGCGCTGCACCAAGGCATGATCTTCTCCTCGAAGCCCAAGTCGACAGAACTGCTGGACAAGCTGACGGCGCTCACCAATGTCGTCAGCGGGTACTACCGATCGTTCGAATACATACAGGATTATATCGGCATACGTGGTCTGAAGATGTTCCAGGAGGAGTTCGCACGTATTGTGAACTACAACGTCGAACAGGAGTGTAACGTACACCTTCGCCAGCAGATACACGACTGGGAATCGGACTATCAGTCGAGGGAGATCCCTATTCCCAAACACGCGCCGACAGACGGGTTGGCCGTCAGCTTTGTCGGCCGCTTAGCCAATGAACTTGTGCGACTGACCGATTCGAAAACGACGGTGTACGTTGATTCACGATGTACTTGGTACGACCGCGTTACGCACAGTAAAGTCATCATTCTCATGGACTTCTCGCTGATACTGAAGGCCGTCGGCACAGTGGGTATGGTTGGCTTAGACAGGCTCTACTCGTTCCGCATCGCTGACGAACTGAAGAGCATCACGTCGTCTTTGAGCAAGACGCTCGACGAGCAGAAATGGGTGGAGGACCTGGGCGCCCTGCACCGCAGCATGAAGGCAACACCTCCCGAAGCTATGGCAAAGCTCATGCTGCCGCTAGCGACGAGAATCTCCAAACTCTATCCCAACCTAGTTGTGGGAATTATGCGTATTGGACAACTGGTGTTGCTGCGGCGGCACATTGGGCACGAACTATACAAGAACGCCAAATTTAACGGCAAAACCTTGTCTGCGGCGCTGGCGACGCTCAACGACGCGATCATGCTCAAGCCACCCGAGCGAACTGAGCCAGTCGACAACGAACTTCTCGACCGACTGTCGGGCTATCTTCGATACGCTGGGCAGTTCGATCCGACCCGGCAAGTGTACCAGAGTCAGCCGACGCACACTCTGCAGAATCTGGCCATGTTCATGGCGCTGTTCACCATCAACTGCATGCCGAAGTTTGCCTACGCCCGAACCGTCGGCTGTCTACTGGCGAAAAGCAGACAGGCGGTCGATTGCGTGCCGTTTACGCTGGGCGTGTTCGTCTTTCTCAGACAGTTTCACTGCGACTACTCGGAAGAGTACGTTCGCATACTCTGCCACTACCTGAAGGCTTCGACGCTCGCACAGCTCACGGTTGGCAAATCCGATCCGGACCTCGCCAGTCTGTTGACGTTCCTCGACTACGCGAGCGTCGAACTCGACTGTATCGACCAGCATATGCTCGCCAAGTATCTGCCGGAATTCATCCTTACCCAGTACAAAAATCTGCTTATTCTCTAGTTGGTTGGTGTTACGGGATTGCCACATCCAGAAAACTGGAGGCGGCCCGATCAGTTGTTGTTTGACGGGCACGCGGGCCACGTTCGCTCATTGGTGTATGTTGTACTGCAGCAGAGACGCGGTTAGAGAGAAGTTTAAGGTCACAACCTAGTCAACGTTTTATTGTCCTTAGTGACACACCAAGCCGGCCCTAAGCATAGTAGACATTGTGTGCAATTTTCTCCCTCCTTTAAGCCACGGTCCATTCACTGAACGTGAGAATCAATGTTAGCCACATTTGCAAAAGGTTTTCTGTTTTTCTGCAAATGTATACTTTTAATTTAATAGTTAGGCTTCCATAAGCGGTTGTTGGCTATCATCTGCATTCTCATCACCATCACCGTCGAACTACTACTGCTTTATTATGGACATTAGCATGGTTAGTAATGAATAGTGTTAGCATAAGTAGCATGATTATTTAGAAATATTGTTAGCGTACGTAGAAGATGAGGCTCACCGCCCTTCCATATGTGAGCGCTAGTCTGGTGAAGAACTGAATCAATGAACTTGTTTATTGACATTTTTTACAACTCGTGATATGTAAAAGCTTCAAGACGCTGCCAAAATAGAATCAAGAAATACACTTTGTTTACTAAGTGACAATCCCTTTAAGCAGTGGCAGAGCATGCTCAATGCTGGTACTATGTGCTGTGAATACGAAACATGCAAACACGCAATGTTATATTGTTAATAAATCAATAGTTTATCACTCATTAGATACATCTATTTAAAAGGTTTTGAGGAATGGTAGCATTTTCATGTAAACATACTTGACTTCGTGCGGAAAATGTTTAAAACGTACTCGTAGTAGATAGCGAATTAAATCCACAGGCGGATAGCATCATCTTTGTCGAGGTAAAACACTCAAGTCGATTCTACCGGAGCGAGCATTGTGAGACAATGACAAGCACAAGCATGTCGGTTCCACAACAGCCGTACCTAAAAATCTGGCAATGCGTTGTTCTTCTGTAAAACTTCCAGCAAATATTAAGTGCAGAAGAGTGTTTCGAAGAGCATTGGTCGATCGCTAGGGAGTGTGTATCAATGATACACAAACATTTTCAACCCTAATCTCTACGGCGCGAAAAGACAAAGTCCAAAACAGCAACGGATGATAAAAATATGGAGACTGCTCTGGATTATCTCCGAATGGTGGCGGCCATCTCACAGAATGACTTTCCATCTTTATGCACTTGCTGTGTCTTAAGGTCAATTTGTATTCAACACCTGGTGTAGATTTGGTTTCAAACAAAAGAGCGAAAAAGCATTCGTTGTCATTTTACGTGATCACAGCGTGTCCATCTGTTGTCTCTGTAAAAATTGAAAGGATTCCGTATGTTGACCGAGAGTGATTGTTGCTGATGAGTGCGAACAACAGAAGTCAGCTTTAATTTTCATCTCAACGTCCGCATAGCATAGCCCTGCTTTTAGAGCTAAATGTGATAATTTGCTGAAAAAAAAGAACTTTATCTTATAAAACAAAATAAATATGACAGTCTCACACAAATTGCTCAGCCAGATCCTGCACATGGCAGGACGTCAAGTGAAGTTTGAAATACAAACTAAACATTTTCGAATTATACATGTCAGAAGTACATCATACAAGAGTCATAGTAATTTTTGATTGAGAAGACTACGCGGGCTACAGGAAAAAAAACAGAACAAAATTACCTCACAAATTAACCGCATGATATATATCAAAGAAACGTGACGTATAGGATACCCTTCAATAGACAGCTTGAAACAATTCTCATTAGATGAATACTAAATGCGTGCACTGAGAGCAGATAGATATCAAAAGGGTATCATACCATGCAATTGCATGTGCTTAATAGAGCTCGAAATTGGCGTGTGCAATTATCCTAAAAGAAATATCAATAAACAAATTCAAAAGTATCGTATATCCTTTTAAGCGCTCGCGATCCAGGTCGGTTTAAAGTGCCTATTAAAAACAGGAACATAAATAGTGGAATGCCAATCTGTATTGGTTTTAATGTATGAAATAACTTTACCACTTTATGTAATATACTGTTTTTTATGTGGGCATTCATACATTATTTATTATTATGGTTTATTAACACCCAGGTTGGGTAAAATTATAAACATATACATCAGACAGAACTAGTGCTTCCTTCACGTCATTGGGATTTCTCTCATCTTGCTAGTTCAGCTATTGACTGAACTGCTGGACATGCCGCGGCGTAGTATCTATCGCAATGGGCAGAGCCTCGTGCACCTGCAACACTCCAGAGGAATGTGGAATTCTTCTGTGCTGCATAACACGTGATGAAACTCGTACTTAAATGTCTGCTCTTGTATCCGGCTGCTCGCCAGGCCGTGCTTGTCATTGCTACCGTTTTATATATTCCTAAACCGATTTCCTTTAATTTTTCCATTTACTTCAAAGTATAGGCCTCAAACGCTCTCGTCCTAGGTAAACTCCATCGAAGCTGTAATTCCTGTGTCATTAAAGACCCCCCCTCTAAGATATGAACTATTCTGTTCCTACAAGAATTGGCTAACCCCAAAACCCGTTTCATAAAGAAAAATCTGGCTCTATCTAGTAACTGCAGATCTGCTTCTCCCAGTTTTTTTCCCATATAAGTGATATACCGAATGTTGCTATTGGTTCTATTTTAATTTTTAAAATGCATACATTATTTACAATTAACTAAAAAGTATTCTCAGCAAGCTCTATATTTTGTCCTTGCTTACTGCTGTGAATGTAAGTTTTCAAAATTCCCGCGCCGGCGTACTTTTTTCGGTGCTCCCCACTCCACGAAGATCGAGCAGTATTTCGAAAGCGTATTTGTAAACATTTGTACAACGGTAAACAGATGATTACCCTCTCTCATATGGGCTTCGCTCTCCACCCGGGCGGCTTGACGGCAGCGTAGATTACGACGCTGCGTGATCAAGTTTTGACTCGTTCCTGCTCTTCTCAAAGATGCCAACGCAAGCCTGGCTTTCGTACTATGAAACTATCTACATAATACAGTGGTGTAGCGCAATTGAAAGCCATATTTATGTTCGGCCGAGCGCTTAGAGTCGTTTGGGGTATTGCAGTACAGTACACGTCAACAGCTGGGGAGATGTTCTCTTCGTATCGTTTGCTTTTTAGATGAGCGGCGTTAAATTCTGTACTACACAGGTAACATACTGTAGAAAAAATATGATTGTCCATTATAACATTAGGTGCGTAGTAGGCTTATTGTCAGCACCAGCCTCAGACAGTTCAATTCACGACGCGTTAGATAATAAGTCAATAAAAAAGAAAGAAAAGCTCTCTTCAGCCAGCCGTGGCGCGGTGGCGCCACCGATGCAGCGCGAGCGCCACCTGGCGGCTGTCGAGACGGGCCGAGCTGGCTCCGGCGTGGCGATATTCTTTTCCTCGACGAAGCCTGACTGAGACGGTCGGGTGGTAAGCTTGAAGCCCCGTGGAAACACGAAGTGCTGATTACCCCGCGTCTCCGAACGAGTTGTTGAAAAACACTCGAGATGGCTTTCGTCAAGGTTGTCAAGAATAAGGCCTACTTCAAGAGGTTCCAGGTGAGGTTCGGTGGCGGATCACGACGACCGTCTCGTGTTCTTGCTGTCGCCGCTGCGTCTACGATTCGTGTTTGATGCTGTGATATGCCAATCCTCTCTACCACGTGTGGGCTGCGCCAGCGGTGGGGGACAGTGTGTTGTTTTGTTGTTTGACCGGCTGTGCGTGAATGGGTGAGCCGTACCGTTGGTGTTGTTGCCGATAATCCAGCGCTGTTGTCGATAAAATGAATGATGAGAGTGAGATGTAGTGTAGCAATCAATCAATCAATCAAATGGCCCTTCTTCTCACCTAGTGCTCGCTCAGGCAGCCAATACCCAGCCAGTAAACCACGGACGGGGTCGATTCGAGTGTTGTTCAGTTGTTGGCGCTGAATTCTTCTGCTGATTCGACGCATGCCGGCAGGGAGGCCAGCGAATCGTTTTATTCGATCCCGCAACGAAGCGAGGCGTTCGAGGTTGTTTTGATCGTGCATGACGGCATGCCCAAAGTGCCGGACCCCGGACCCTGTTCCACCCATCACTGTTGTACTTTAATTCTTAATTGTGTGTGTCCATGGACGTATGAACGTACACATCTGTTTGGCGATGCACATTGCTCTCTCTCTCTCTCTCTATATATATATATATATATATATATATATATGTATATACACGTGCACCGTCGATAATCGAGCCTGTTTTACAAAACCAGCAGCTGCTGACTTGCTTACCAACTGCCGGTAGTCTGAAGCCACATCTGCCACAGCCTTTGTACGGACGGTTGTGAAGAATCCGCTGCAAAAGTGGCCTTTTTTGTGTATTCATTTGTAAGCCATTGCATTTTTTTTGAAAGAAAAGCAAATATTACTATTGATCAAGTTTTGTTTGTTACCCCTGTGGCTGTGTTGATTTACCCCATCGAATGTTTTTATTTGAGAAGCACCCATTTTCCTCCACCGTGCTAGCTATAACGTGTTAGCTTGTTTAAGCAAGATTTGAACATATATGTAAGATTATGTGCGTATGCTGTCTCTGATTGTCGCGAATACTTTGGGTGGCGTGAATTTATTAGGTGAAATTCAAGAGGAGACGTGCGGGTAAGACCGACTATTACGCCCGGAAGCGGCTGGTCATCCAGGCCAAGAATAAGTACAACACGCCCAAGTACCGCATGATCGTCCGCATCACTAACCGCGACATCATCACGCAGATCGCCTACGCTCGCCTCGAAGGTTTGCATTTACTTCTTCATCTAGTGTTGCTAGGCAGGGGGCAGGTCCATGATCTGTGACGATAGCTGTAGTCGTCGTGTTGTAGAGCGGTCAGTTAATTAATTCCTGCTGCTAGCAAACAGACCTGCCAGATAGGGAGACACAGCTGTCTAAGCTTCTTTCTAAGCTCTAGCCAATTGCAGCAGTAATGCGTTTGATATAGGTGGTCGGGTGTCGGCGACAGTGTGCGATTCCTCTCTTCTCGGGCTGTTGTATGTCCTGTCATTCATGTCGGCTCAACCGGTAGCCATGGTGGTTCACAATTGAATGCCGGTAGTTTCAAATAGCCGTATGCCGTAATAAATAATAATACAGCATGTAGAGCAGACAGAATATCTAGCATCCCAGATATGTGTGTGTAGTACTAGTAGAATGTTCGGCTAGATGCTGGCTCATAGCAAGCCCATGTAAAGTGTATTGTAGTGGATTGTATACAATTGTTAGCATTGCGGTGGGTCTGTCTCTATAAAGTACACAATGATCCCTATTGTTGTTAGATATCCAACCGTTTGCCAATGTGTAAGCATCAGCAGTGTGTTGACCGATATATTGCATTTGATTTGTTGGCTGTGCCAGGTGACGTGATTATCTGCGCGGCCTACGCGTCCGAACTGCCCCGGTACGGCGTCAAGCTCGGCCTGACAAACTATGCGGCCGCATACTGTACCGGCCTTCTTCTGGCCCGCCGTCTGTTGCAGAAGTTCAAGCTCGACGGCATCTACAAGGGCCTTGAGGAGGCGACCGGCGAAGACTACGAAGTCGAGGATATCGAGGACAAGCCCGGCGCGTTCCGCTGCTACCTCGACGTCGGACTCGCGAGGACGTCGACCGGTAAGTGGGCCGACATTTTTGGTCTTTTAATTTGGACAGCACAACATCGTCTGTTCTGTCTCGTTCGGCATTGTGGCATCCCATCATATCATATGTTGTTATTTTCCGTGGTATTTTTCTATCAATCGGGACACAGGCTACAGACCATCCCTGCCCGTCGTCGTCATCATCATCATCATCATCATTAGCATAATCAATATTACTTTGGTCTTTAGGCATTGCAATGTGCGCACATCGACTTTATTATTCATATTCGTTTTATGAACATCCCTATAGAATAGGTCTTATTTGGGTAAATCCTTTTATTTTGTTTCTTGATTATTCCGCCTGAGTTACGGTGCTGTTCTTGTTTATAAACACGGGCAGCACTTTATAGACTCTTATTGTTTATGAACATGACGATGTACCCGTTTTCTTTCACCCATGTTTAGGCCAAATTCGAGTTTACGCCGCCTGCACCTATTTATTGCGTGCCGCAATGAAGGATTGTGACACTGAATGCCATACCTACTTTCTCGTTTAGTCTGGTGCATCCGCGTTTATGGTTTGACGCTATTCTTAATTTATTTATACTACCAGTTGCACCTCGTAAGTAACCGCCTTACATATGGAGCATATGTGGACCTAAATAGTCCACCTCGTGCTGATTTCGTTATGGGCGCAAAACACGATCCATTTTGCAACAGGCATTGAGGCCAATACCCCAGGATCATTGTCTTACTTAAATGGATAACAGCATTGTATTTAATAAAAAGTATCTTTTATTTTTTGGCGTTTGTTCTGTTAACGAAGGTATTGCGGTTAGTTATTTCGAATATTAGTTAGTGAATTTATTTCTTTCTGCTTATTCTACGCTCTCTTAATCAGATGTTGGTCTCGGCATGCTCTTCGGAGTTCTGTGTTTGGGCTTTTGTCTTGTGAGGAGAGCGAATATTAATAGTCATCGACAATTTCACTCTAGGCATCGGCGTACAGCCGGGCTAGATTCACATTGTCGATACACTCAATCATGGACTACTTATGCTGTGTCTTATAGTTGCATATGTAACTCATGCTACTGTTGTCACATTGTAACACCACGAAGGTTACTATCGGTTTATCATTCGGCAGATAGTTATTCCATTATTGCTACACAATATAGGAAAATTACCATCGGTTCGTCATTCGGGCAGATTGTTATTCCAATAATATTGTAGGGTGTGTACCTTGCATTGAATGACATTCACATGGATCTTGAAATAGATGTAAATAACTATTATTAAAAAAAAAAAAACTTTTGTCTAAAGGGTTTTTAAAAACGTCAAATTTTGAATTTTTATGATTTGGCTTCGACTTGCTTAACATATGTATGGTTAAGTCTTTAAATAGGTGTTAGCCTTGTACCTCGTTCTGGGTCGTAATCGTTTCCTTTATCGATAGCACATAGCAGTTAACAATTGCACTAAATGCGGATGATGCTTGTTTCCCTGTATGTGTGTGTGTATAGGTGCACGTGTCTTTGGAGCGATGAAGGGAGCCGTCGATGGTGGTCTGAACATTCCCCACTCGAACAAGCGCTTCCCGGGTTACGACGCCGAGAGCAAGGAGTTTAACGCCGACGTGCATCGGCAGCATATCTACGGTCAGCATGTCGCCGAATACATGCGCGCGTTGCTCAATGACGACGAGGAAAGCTACCAGACCCAGTTCGCCCGCTACATCAAGCAGGGAATCACGGCCGACTCGATCGAGGACATGTACAAGCGCGCCCACCAGGCGATCCGTGCAAACCCCGCTCACGTGCCAAAGCCGAAGAAGCAGGTTGAGAAGACCATCTGGACCGCGCAGCCGATGACGCGCGCCCAGAGGAAGAGCCGCGTCGCCCACAACAAGAAGTTGTTCCTCAAGAAGCTCGACGCGGGCGACGCCTAAGTAAGCTCAGGCGTTCACGTCCATTGGCCGCTGCAGCTGACGCGAGTGGATGGCCGATGCCGCTTCTCGTGGCGCAGACCAGCAAGCGCTGAAGACGACGTTTTGAAACAGAAATAAACGTCTGTCAACAAGCTGGTCCAGCTTTCGTGTGTTCCGTTATCGTATTCGCATGAAGCAATATATAATATATATATATATATATATATATATATATATATATATATATATATATGTCCATTTAAATGTTTGTTTATACGTGGAAACGGGAAAAACTCACGCGCGGAGCCAGGTCCGACGAATAGGCGAAATATATAACTCAATTTTTCATCATTTAATCTGAAATCAGTAACGAGGTACGCGTTGGTTCGTTATCGTACTAGAGGATCCAATAGTTGTTTGCCCAGAGCTCAGGTTTCTATTGTCGGTTGTTCTCGCGCAGCTTTCTTAAAAAATGAGCGGTAGTATTGCGGTATTCCTCATTCACCGTAGAACCAGGTCGTGAATCGTCAAAGATTAAACAACAAAAAATCGTGAAAGATTCTTGTATTCGAAAAAAACGGTTAAACGAACGCAAAAAATGTCGGTCAAGGCTGTTAACAACCGATAATATATATATATATATATATATATATATATATATATATATATATCGATTGTTTCAGTTACCTTCCTGATAGCAATTCGCCGAATGTTAAGTAAGATATTACAAATTTAATTTTTGGAGGACTAAAACGTTTGGAATAAGGACGTTTTAATGTACTACAAAAAAGGACGAATGTCAAGCCGGTGAGATTATCATTATGGTTTATTAACACCTAGTTGGGTAAATTATAAACAAGTACATCAATCTCCGTTAGTGGTTCTTCTACATCACCGGATCTTTTCTCATCTTGCGAGTTCAGCTATTGACTGCACTGCTGGACATGCTGCGACGTGTGTATTCCTATGTCTATGTCCTTTTATTTTTCCCCGCACTTCATAGTGTAGGCCACGAACGCCGTCGTCTTAGGGAAACCCCATCGTACTTGTAATTCCTGTGTCATTAGAGCCCCTCTCTCTTAAATATGAACTATTCAATTCCTTTATGGAGAAAAATCGAACTCTATTAAGTAATCTGCGTGTCCTAATTTCACCCATATAAGTGATACACTAAATGTTGCTATTGATTCTATTTAAATCTTGGAAAGGGCGGACGCGGTATGTATTGACAACATTTGCGGGTTTTTAATTGCTGCTGTCGCTCGAATGGCTTTTCCTGCTCTGCTTTCAATATGCTTTCGGAAACTGCTACCATTTGACATTATAGTGACCCCCAAATATGTGAATCTATTTACAAATTTTGCTACGTTACCCCTGGTTCGAAGAACGTCGTCTTTCGCCAATCGACCTCTTCAAAATTTTACTGCTACTGTCTTTTGCAAGTTAATACTAAGTTGTGACTGGTCGAATTCCCAATTCCCGTGCAAATTCTGTTTCTTCGTCCCAAGGCCCGTTGTATAATGTTATTTCTTTTGGGGCGGTGTCGGCTCCCTGCAGCACACTAGCAAAGTGCTTAATCAGTTGCCTAGTCCCCACTGGGACTGCCATTTTCTTTTTAGTTTTAGCCACTTGTGCGGTTGTTTCTCTGCTTCTTGCAACAGTGCCCACTCCTGGCTTTCCCAATATGTTTGTTTCTCTTCCTTGTATGCCCTTTGTTCTTTAATATTACTATCCAGTCTTGTCCCGATCCCCGGCTTACGACTACACTCCCTACTGTGACTAACTTTAAATGCCATCCCATAGGTATATGCCTTCTAAGCCCCGCTCCTTCCCTAAATGATGTATTTTCTCCCAAAAACGTTATAGCAGGTAAAATTGCTTCCTTTGAAAAAAATCCTTAGCAATTATTGCTTAAAACTCTGCAAAAGGGAAACCGGCAGCGCAGGCACTAACACCTCGTGAATCGTCGACGAGCCTCGACGGAACAATATCCGGTTGGATAATGTTCCGTCAAAGCTCCTACTTATTAAACACCCCTTCTCCTTAAGCTTCCCTCTCTAATGGCCCAGATATCCGTAGAAGAGTACTAAGGACCGTTAAAAGAAGTAGCGAACGTCTAACGGATCATGTAGCCGAGTATTTGGCTTCTGTTTCTTGTTTGATCTTCCGGCCTGTCAACCTCAGTTCCATGTTGCCAACCTTTTCTCCGTGTCAAGATAATGGCCTCGTCCTTCTGCGAGTTATAGCCCAGTTCCATTCATCTACTTTTTTGTTGACCGAAAAGCCATGTACTTTGGGCGAGAAGGTGACATTTGTCGCGCACATTACAAGTATACGTAGAAATATTTGGCAGTATTGCAGCTATATACATAGTCACCTAACTTACGCTATAGGAGTCTATGGTTTGACACAGATGCGCCTTATCGAGAGCTTCGCCGACTTCAAAAACGGGCATGGAGAACAACTCTGGGCGGTGGATGAGAGACTCGATGCAATCGCACTATAAAAATATAAGCACTTTGCCGTTTGCATAACTTATAGCATATTCCATCGTAGGTGAGATCAAGCGTATACTCCTTGGACTGCGTCCAAACCTACCGGGTTTAGCAGCATCAGCAACACCCAATAGGGCTAACATACGTCACTTGTATATTTTGTCACACGCCAACTCCAACCAGTCAAAACTATCGATCCGAAACATCGAATTCTCCTCCTGGAACAAAGTACCGGTCCTTGTCAGCCAGACAAATGTCTGCTCAAAATCAAATGTATCCTGAGAGAACATTATTTTGAAACTCTGGTATCTGGTTAAAAAGAATATAAGTAATACAAACCATACTGCAGCACGCGTATATATATATATATATATATATATATATATATATAATTTTTTTTTCCTTTTTTTGCTCAACAGTTGACGTTTTTTGGCATTATATTTAAACACAAGAGTATTATAGCACGTGCGCAGTAGCAAAAAAGATAATTTAATTCGATAGATGTTATCTAGATTTGAGCTGCAAAAGCGCACTGTGTTAGCATAATAAATTGTAGACTTAAAAAATAACTTTAAGCTGCATCTGGTCCCTCTACTTTCAAAACTCGTAGAACAATGTGCTTTAGGATGCATGCAAGACCAAGCCAATAACCATGTTGGAACTTCTTCTTTAGACAGCCTGTCTATTTATTTGCGTAATAATACGCTAGTGTCCCACAAAATTATCCTGAGTAGATTGCGGAATTCACGTGCCATCTAATACTAAGTTCAACCGATAATCAAGGCCGACAAATCTCAGCTCATTAGGATCCAAGGGCTATTTGTTCATTTTATACCAACGTTGAATCAAATCTGTAGATCTTGCGAGGGGTTGTATTGAAATGAGTATTTGTTGCTTCGGGTTTGAATCGGTAACTTCTAAATTTTCCGAATCACGTACAGCTATTGTTGCTATGTATATAGATATACATATATGTTTTATTATTTCCATGAGTGGTTTACATTTGTACAGAAATACCAAAGTCATCAAAGGCGAGTATGGAGTGTTTATACTACGTTATACTACATACGTCTTATTATTATTATTATTATTATTATTATTATTATTATTATTTTATATACTGGAATTATGGTTACTGTCGTGTAAGGCTGGTATTAGAGTAAGTTACCTAAATAGTATTTTGCGGCATTTTGTTTGTTTGAATATTGTCAGTGTAGAAGTTGCGCGCACATCTGGAGAGAGCTTGTTCCAATATAGGGGCACCGAGTTTTGATATTGAGAAGAAACGAGAATAGCTACTTGTTTTAACGCTGAGCTTACATCTAACTTCCTTCTGCGCATGAACGAGATATGAATTCATAATTCATATCTCATTCATGCGCAGTAATAACAAAAATAATATTTAATAATAGTAGTACTACTACTACTATTACTATTATTATTATTATTATTACAATTGTGAGGTGTGAACGTGTGTTCCTTGTCTTCTCCCTAGCTCCTAAATATTATTCCATGGAACCGACAATACAGCCGGTGTTTCCTCGGCACACTGCAAGCGACAGCAGCTGCCGTAAAAACTCGCTTTCGTACCGATCGCCTGTGAGATCTGTAATCCGTTTGTGCAGCTCACTGATTAATCTCTTGGTTCCCTTGCTTATCGGACACATTGTTTGCATCGATATTGGCACTATGATGTAACCCGTGTCCAGTTCTTGTTACTTGCATTATTATTATTATTATCCATTATTGCACACGCTCTTTATCATCCGAAGTTGACATCCCAGTCCGTCGATTACGTAATTCGAATGTTGGCGCCACTGAACTTGCCCCCGAAGATGTTCGATTTTCGAAGCATGCGCATGCTTTAGCACTGCTCAAACGCTTACCGTATGAATGTCGATGCCGGCAGCCCGCCTGGCGAATTCGAACGAACGAAGAATTAAATAAACTCTAACGAGAAAAAAAACAGACAGAGAGACAGAGCCCGGGTAAAGCAGGCGGCACCTCGGTCGCGAACACCATCGGTACGATGGAACCGCCTGTTCTCAGTGAGGACTTTGAGGGTTTTGTCGAGAACCACAAGGCGCAGCTGGAGACGAGCGATGTGCCCCGTCACTTCTGGGAGATGTTATATCGCAAGCTGGTCGATGAGACCCTGGATGCCGGCAAGAATCTCTTCTTCGCCAGAGTACAAGACGAGGTTAGACAGTTCTCCAGCTAGCCTATTTACGTTGACTTCCTGGCGGCAAAATAACAGCATATTGCCTAATTCGAGTAATAAAATAATCATCATATGAGCAATTCGTCATTCTTCGTTTAGTTGCTAACTGTTGTTCGTTATTCGAGCTCTGACTGAAGCAACATTTAATTGTGAATTTCAAGTCAACTTCAATATGGTCATGCCATACGTAACGACACTGTATTTTTTACTGGCACTTACCGCGGTCGACCCTGGGATACATATTAGAAATAATAGTTTTGATTACATGGTCTTTATTCTTCTTCTGCAAACAATAAAACCTATATATATAGTGCTGTTGTGCTAAGATCTCAGTACAAGAAATTGGCAAACTGAGAGTACAGGCAATGATGCAGCTGTTATTACCAGGTTCCATCTTTTCTTTCATTAGTGCGTACTTTGTTTTTAATATTGTCAGTGAAATAAAAAAATATTTAATTAGCATAACATAATACATGTTATATTCCGTCGGTATATATATATATATAAACATACACACATACATATATAGTGAGTTGCGCCCAAGCTGAGACTCCTGGCTAGTTATTATATTAGCTACTATTGGCTGGCGGATTATCCAGAATAATAATAATAATAATAATAATAAGAGGTATTTCCACTAGTGCGTTGAAGGTATGGCTTACGGCAATTCCAATTTTACTTATATATACTTAAAGGCCTTAGTAAAAACGCGGACAACAAGTTTAGCATCACATACACACACACAGATATGCTATTGTGGTCGTCCGATAATGTAACTGTGCATGCGTTGCTTTGTCGTTTAGGAAGGCGAAGAAGGCGAAACCGAGGTTGCCGTGTCGCGCGAGGAAGGCATCCGAAAAGATGACCCTTCTCAGATCTACCTCATTGATCACGCATGGACTTTCCGGTAGCTATTTGGCTTGGCTCAGGCCGCGCCCGCCCGTACACATTTAGTTATCTCCACATTGTCGCATTTTACATGACGTTCTAGGGCGGTCTTGAGCGAGGTGCATAAATGGTCGATTGGATGTGTCAGATGACTTTCACTTGTTGAACCAGACCTTCCTTCACGCATGCGACTCACTCAGCAGAGCTGCCTTTTGACAAAATGTGTAGTCTACTAACCAACCGAGACAGGAATATATAATAACTCGATATGATATGGATTTGACCGATACCAAATCAGACACTATAATCCCAAACTCGCGAAAATCGCTTACCCATTAGTATTACAATCGGCGTCATTTTGTTTTTGGCCCCGTGAATACGGTAGTATTCCTCTGACGACCAGAAACGTCTAGCTTGAATTTTCAGCAAAGAAATCTGATTCGCCGACAATTGTGTGACCATCTTATCTGAAACGGCTATATTCTAACCTGTATTAGAGGTTAATAAGTTTTCTAAACATAGACAAATACTCAAAACTCACTTTTATACATTCGACGCGAACAAAATGATACAAACGCATTTAGTTAGCATTGCTGATCATTTTATATGTGCAACTAATAACACTAATAATTTGATATGAGCAAACATTGGCACTGGCCATGTGAAATTCGACGCAGTGTTTAGCTTGCGGATAGCTTGCGGATAAAGAACATTGTGTTTGCTGGTTTTCTACCTGTTTCAGTATTCACGCTATGATCATAAGATAACAGATTTGCAGAGAGTAACTTCTATTCAGCGTTCTATGATTGACCGGAAAATGTGGGTACGGCTGTCTCACCTAAAATGCCGGTTATGGGTAAGCTGACTTGATTAAATATTTGCTATAAAAATTCGGTTACGTTTTAGGCCAAGCGATGCGCGCAGTGTTCTCTCGTCAAATGATTCCCTTCGAAAGAGGTTGGCGGACATGATGGATCTCGATTCAAGTTCTCTCGAAGAGGTTTTGCCGCGACTTTGGCGGTTCTCACAAACCTACTCACTGAATGCTGATCAAGCAGAGGATGCAGTACCAATTTGGTGGGTGATCTGTGCATATATATATATATATATATATATATATATATATATATGTGCATTTGTAAGCATTACATGCACATGTTACATATGCGTTTGGATGACTGATGAACAGTTTACTGAACAACAGCTTTCTTTACGTAGTCATTTGTATTTAATACAGCAAAAGAGTGCATAAAAATATAAATATATAATATTGTTATTATTATTATTATTATTATTATTATTATTATTATTATTATTATTATTATTATTATTATTATTATTATTATCATTTAAAATAATTAATTACAAGACAGTTCTTTTTCAGGGAAAACTTTGAATACAGCAAAGTATAGTTTAGTATGTTGTCTTATATTAGACTTTTTATGAATTGTATATTTAAAAACATGTATATATATATATATATATATATATATATATATATATATATATATATATATATATATATATATATGATGTTTATTGACCATTATTAGTAGATTTTTACAATATTATGCTCAGTTCTAAACGTTTCATTGCGTGATATCGGTCGATGTCAATTTTACCACAACATTTACAAGCACATACAAGCACATTTGTTTTATAGTAGATCTTCTTTCCATATGTTGCTAAGAAAAGCGTGTCCATCTGCAAAATTTTGGATTACAAAGCTCCACGTTCGTCTTTTTCTATGTTGTTTGTATGTTTCGACCGTGTTGTGATCAAACTGGTAATTACGGTGTTTTAGATCTTTTATAATGTAGGCTCCTTGCACATATGCAGCACCGGCGTAGATGAGGCGGTTGTTGATAAACCAATCGCTTGTTTAAGAAGCGCAGTTTTAATCGTGTCAAGATTCTTGAGATTGTCTAATGCTAACTGGGATTATATGGGTCTGAGGCAATATGTAACTGTGGAAAGGATTTTGAGCCTAAATATTCTAATTATAGTCCTAAGGCGATCTTGTCGCGGATCCTTGAACACTGTGGTTAAGGAAACTGTTTTCACGCTCATTGCTTCAATTCAACGCCTGTGTGTCCGTGTTACGCCCAAGAACCTGAAGTTGTTGACTAATTCTAGTGCATGCCCACTTATCTTTACGTTATAGTCACCTTGAGCATAAGCTTCTCCTCTGCTTAAACGCGTCAATATCGTTTTTGACATGTTGATGTTTAGATGTTGAGCTTATTTTCGCAACAGCATCGTGCAGTCTCATTTAAATATCATTGAAAGTGCTGTATTTTCCCATAATAACTAAGTCGTCTGCGTAAAACACGGGAGGGCTTTTGCATATCCATGGCCTGTCGCGTACAGTATGAATAAAATTGGGCTAGCTGTATCACCCTGTGGCACGCCAGGTATTTGAGAGACCTCATTGGCAATTGTGTGAGCTCCGTTTAAATTTGTGATACGCTGACCGACTAAAATATCTCGGATAAGGTTATACATTCGGCTTGTAATGTTCAAACCTTCACAGAGAGTGAGTAAGGCCGATCTCTCGGGACTGCATCAAAAGCTGTTTTAAAATCAATAAAAGCTCCGTAAGTCGTATCTTGCTTTCGGGTTTCCAGGTGTTCGATTACATCTGAATTCTATCCGAACGCTCTGGAAAATTAAATTTTGCTCTGCCGATAAATTTTTGAGACATGTTAGAAAGAGCCAAGGAGCGATGTAAGAACCTTGTACACTACGCTGGTTAGTGCTATACCGCGGTAGTTTTTTGACTTTGCGTTTGAACCTTGTCTTAGACGGGTGCTGTACATCACTTTAAGGGCAGATACGGTTACTGAAATCGCATCTTTGAGACGTTCGTAAACAATCTGATCAGGTCCGGCAGACTTTTCATGTTTTCTTGTCGTGATACCCTGGAGGACCTCGTCCTCTGTGAAGTCACTCCACCGTCCATCGATATCATGTTTTTCTCTTTCCGGCAGAATACAGTCGCGGGTAAACATTTCCGTAAAGTATTCTAGCCCCTCATTGTCGTTAATTAGTGCATCTGATTGGGCGTTGTAGAAAAATAATCCAAGGTCGGTAGAGGCTTTCCCGAATTTTGCGGAGTCGCAGTTCGGTTTCGTATTGAGCGCTCTCTCCTAAGCAGGTCTTTATACTCGCGCTTAGAAATAGCAAATTATGCTAGATTCCTACGCTGTTTTCCTTATATTGACATGATACCTTAATGATATGGTAGTGCGGCATTCTTAATCGAACCAGACTTTGTGCCTAAACCTTCTAAATTCGACAGTGGGCTGCCGTTATTGGCGTTTGTACGGCCCATCGAAAGCAGCGCTTGTAGATGTGGAGGTCTTCCTGAAGTTCAAGTGGTGGAAGAAGATAAAGCGCTTGCTCAAGTTTATGCACGTTTTTCCATTGCGACATATGTGGATTGAACTTGCTGGTCGTGACTACGTTGACTGCAAGATCGAATATTAGTTGACTGTGTTTTTTCTCGGCTGAAGAGGTAATCCTCAGGTTGTTGATGCAGATGCCTGGCGCGTGTGCCGACGTCTATATATATATATTTATATATATATATTCGCATTAAATCTCTTTACTTTTTGTGTGCTTAACATATTTTGGTGATTTGTGTTTATTTTAATTTGTAATAACACTACATTAGATATATATATATATATATATATATATATATATATCTTGAACCCAATTATCGTATATAACAGTTAAAAGTAAAACAAATGGTAATATGTCACTGTTTATTGCATTGCGCCCTGTTGTGTGTGCAATGGGCATGGCGCAGGTACGTGTTGGATGAGCTGGGTTCGCGAATTAGCCACTCTCTGGAGCCGAACTTTCGGTTAGTGCCATTCTGCTTCCGCCCGCGCCAGATCGTGTATTCTTTACTCTTCCCCATTAAGGACGTGGACTTCAACGAAATCGTCACGCGAAACTACGTTGAGGGCCCGCCGACGGACGATGAGACGATAAAGGCGTTGCTACTGCCTTGGTACGAGATCGACTTCAGCAGCACCGATTTTCGGCAATCTGAGCCGGCGGAGCAGTTCTTTCAGAGTGGACGCCACCTCGAGAACGCTTCTGGTCTCGACGAATGCCTTAACGGTACGGTGCGCCCGAAACACACGCGGCTATGAACCACTAATATTTGTCGTATTGCTATACATTACTAATTAGAACAATCCGCAACTTGTGGACCGTTTGCTGTACGTACAGAAATGAAGCCTGTTAACTATGTCGTGATTTGTGAATGAGCGTTTATATAAATACTATGTAGGATCATTATGCGTAAAAGGTTTATTGGTATTTAACAAAGTGTTAATGGCAATATATTGTATTTATAGATGAGAATGTTAAGGAATTATCAGCACGGAGCTTAACACGGCTAGTGGTTTAACGTGGTGTTACACGGGCTTCGTCTATGGTCGGTGATAAAGTCATGTGTGCAATCATCTCCGTGGGATACTCATATGGGTATTCCAATGCTGGGACGTTCTCCACCAAGATATTTTTGTGTACGTTTATCATATTTTCCAATTCATAGGAGTTGTAAGATTGTAGTTTCGTAGAAACGAAACAAAAATTAAAGGAATAAATACCCTTAGGATGTAAGTTACGTTGAATTATCCTATTTGCGTATGCACCATAAATGGGAGATAGTATATTAATCGTATAGCTAGGGCCGACGGGTGACTTTTCGGATAAGCCGCTAACCTGCTTCGTCTGTGCACATCGTTTACCTGTGTGTGTGTGTGTGTTTTGGTGTCGCAGGGACTCATATGCCGGTGGTGCCCGAAAGACCCAAAGTCTTTACGGATTACTCGGTGCTTCGGGAGAATCTGCGCACTGACGGGCGATACGATGTGACAGACTCCTTCGACGAGGCAGATATTCTCTGGCTAAACACTCATTTCAAGGACTATACGCACCTGAGGAAGGAGTACCCAAACAAGCTAATCAACCAGTTTCCTTTCGAGCACATTCTGACGGTGAAGGATCTCTTTGCTGTTGTGGCGAGGCGAGATGAATCGGATCCGCTTGATCTTGAAACGCTTCCGCTGTGGCTGCCGACCACGTTTAACTTAATGACCGAGCTGCCCAAGTTTGCAGCATACTTTCAGCGTCGCAAGCTGGCTGGCCTCGATAACTATTGGATAGTTAAGCCGTTTAACTTGGCGAGATCGATCGACACGCACATTACGGACAATATCGACTTTATCGCTCGACTGGCTATGACTGCTCCGAAGGTTGCCTGCAGGTACATCTCCAGACCTGTGCTATTTCATCGCGTAGGAATCGGACGGGTTAAGTTTGACATCCGCTATTGCGTACTACTCAGGGACGTTTCTCCGCTAAGGTTACTTGCTCACCGCAAGTTTTATTTGCGTTTTGCTAATCAACCTTTCTCGCTCGATGAGTTTGACGTGTATGAGAAGCATTTTACGGTGATGAATTATGCGGATGACGCCGAGATGAAGAACATGCGCTGCGAAGAATTCGTTGGAGAGTTTGAGCGGGACACGGGAAATCAATGGGATGCTGTCGAGTCCAAGATCTTCAGCTGTTTTAAAAGTCTATTCCGTAAAGCGATCGCCTTGCCACCACCTCGCGGCTTTGGATACAATCCTCAGTCTCGGGCGATGTACGCCATCGACCTGATGCTGGAGTGGCACAACGGTGATATCCAGCCAGTGCTTCTGGAGCTCAACTGGGCACCAGATTGTAAACGGGCATGCGAATTCTATCCCACGTTTTTCGGCGACGTCTTCGACGCTCTGTTCAAGGACGATCTGACGTCGGCTAATGTTGTGGAAATCGTGTGATGTGTCGTCGTGACGATGGCCGTCTCAAAAAAAATAAAGAAGCTGATCGTAAGAAACAGTGGACTACTTTTATTCTACGATTTTTTATATTGCGTTTTTGTATATAATTTTATTATATTAAGACATTGAATGATGAACGATGGGTTAAGAAGATACAATGGGTAAAAAGAGCAATGGGGGTGAAAACAAAATGGGATAGGAGGGTGGAATTCGCAGCAAGACAGATAGGACTTAATAGTAAACAATGGGCAGACGCTGCTATGTCCAGTGGACAAATTAAGAGTAGGGTAAAGGCAGCATACACAGAGAAATGGCGGGCAGCACTCATGCAGAAAACTAGTTTAAAAGAAATATACGAAAAAATGAAATTAAAAAGGGGTGAGGTAACATGGTTATATGATAATACAAGAGGCAGCGGGCTGTTAGCGGATGCGAGAGCCGGTATGTTAGATACAAGGGTGCAGCGAAGCTGTTATGAGGAATTAAGAACAACGATTTGTCGGATATGCGGTGAGAGGGAAGAAACGATAGAGCATCTAGTTAGGGAATGTGAACAATTGGGAGGGATTAGGAATTTAAAATTAGGGGAAGCGCTAGGACTAGGTAAGGATGCAGAAAAGGCACAGGTTGAAATTACTAAGCAGAGATTATCCCGATGGAAGATGTTCAACACATAAGGACAAATAAGGGAGGACTACAATATAGGTAATTGTTAGCTGCAGCACAATGCGCCCCTGATATAAAAGGGTGATATGTGTACACACACTTATCAAGCGAATAAATCAATCAATCAATCATAACTTTTACAACTCTGATCTGTAACGCCGCATAGATTGCAAACAGGATCGGAACGCTTATGGTGTGTAGTTGCAGAAATGAGCTCAACCACTGTGCTCAAAAATGGCTGTCGAGACGTGTATGTAGGAATTGTTGTTTGCTTCTCTGAAAGTTCCTATCACTTGCGACTTTTCTTTAATACGACGAGACCATTCCTGAATACTCCAATCTCACATATATTATGCTTTTAATTTACGGGTTATATAATATCAAACTTAACGCCATACTAAGGACAGAAACAGCAGTTTTTTGTTTAAGTAATAATAGTAATTATTTTCAGCAGGCCTTGAAAGAGCAGTTCTAGAGTTAGTTCGTTATGCAGCTTTCCTTACCAGTTTAGTAATTAGCCGGTACAATAATATGAAATTGGCAATGATGATAGGCCATTATTAACCCCCTGTTGGGTAAATTGTATTTATGTTCCACCCACAAGTTATTATTTGTAAAGTGTTTTTGACCGATCTCCCGCTTTGCAGACCCGTTATCGACAGAACCGCCGGACATACTGCGGCATGATATCTATAACGTACGCTCTATCAACATACGCACCTACATCCATATCGTCGTTCGTGAAAGCTCTCTTCGTGGCACAGTACGTGGCGAAAGCCCGTGGGCCGCAAGAGACACCCTTAAATGGCTATATTTTGCACCGCTTGTCCGCCGTATAGTGTCTCTCATTGGGGCTCTTTCATATATCCCTCTGTCAATCTCGATTTTTTCCAGTCCTGCATATATGCGTCAGAAGCACTCATCTTTTTCAAGTTTTACTTAACGTGTAATTCTTCCGTTCGTAACGGACCACCTTCTAGCGTATGGACAATCCTGTTTCTGCATGTATTTGACAGTCCGAAACCATCTTTATGAGGAAATACCTAACCCTGTCTATAAAATGTGACTCGTCTTTTCGTAGCTATTTTGGGTTAGTGATAATCCGCACGTGGTGACCGAAAAGGATGATTGCCTCCTGCACTGACAGTTAACGACTTTTATTCTTTATTAGAATTTGTTTTTAGCTATTACAGATTTTATCAAAGGACATAACGTTTCACCGACCCAAGATGTCGACGGTTGTACCTGTGATGGATTCTGTCGAAGAAATACGAAAATTAAAAAATATTGTAGCAGCGGTATTTAGTGGCCTTAAAAAGGCGTTTGATGCAGTGGAATTAGACATTCTTTTTTTTTAACTCTACTTATCGGGCGAATGTCCAATTTGAAAAATCCTTTACTCATACAGAAAATATATCAATTGAAATGGAGCATCAGTGGTCCGCTATTACTTCATATTTCCGTTAACGACTTTTTTAATAGTCCATATCATGCTAAACTAACCTTATTTGCTGACGACACAACGGCTCTACTCGTGGGCGACTTGCTCTAACAGGTTGAGGCAATGATTTGTGAGAATATTGAAAGACTATCTCTATGGTTACGAAAGAATATCTACAATATTTGGTCAAAAGCAGGAGTTGTTCAATTTAAAACTCCACGAGGTCAAACGACAATCACTCCTGAAGCTTTTGAATGCGACCGCACGCATGATATACTAGTTGAAACGAAGTTCCTGGGTATCGTTCTTGACGAACATCCGATATCCCAAGTGCATGCGAAACATGTCAGGAAAAAATGTCAGTGGCGTAGCCATCATATACCGCACTCGCAAAATCCTTTCCCGCCAATGCCTCACGGCAATATACCACGCGTATGTACAGAGCCACTTAACATATATATACGGTCTTTCCCATGCGTGTCATATAACTCCGCTTCATCTGCTTCAGAAAAGTGCGCTTCGCTACGTGTTAGATCTCCCACAGCGCGTCTCAATAACAATATAAAGAACTCTCAGTGCTCCCGTTACCATACCTTATTAAATTTACCACAATTGTCGAAATAAAACGTATTCTCCTTGGTCACCATCCCAACCTGGTTGGCCTTATCCAATCTGCAGAAACCCAAAACACCCGAGGCTCGGCGTCTCACTTGCTTATTGTCTTCTCGGCCACAAGTACACAATCAAGGTTTACACTCTGTAATTTAGGTGCTTACTTGTGGAACAAGCTGCCTTGTGCCATTAGGATACTTATATTCAACTGTTTTAACTGTTTGTTTATTGAAATTTCCTGTAAGATAATTGCACACATTAATTTCAATCCGAACAAGCTCCATTAAGCATATAGCTTGTTCGGATCCCCTTTTATGAAATAACAATGTATAATTTATATATGACATTTTCACCTATTTACAATATATTGCCACATGGTTGTATTTTTATATCACTTTTAACCAGATACCAAAGTTTCAAGATAATGCTCTTTGAGATCGCATTTGAATTTGAGCAGGGCCTTTGTCTGCCTAACGGAGGCCGATACTTTGTTCCAGTAGGAGGCCCCAATATTTCTGATTGATAGCTTTGACTGGTTGGAGTTGGCGTGTGACAGAGTAAGCAGGTTTGATGCGTTACCCCTTGTAGATATGGGTGCTGCTGATTTTGCCAGACCATATAAGTTTGGATGCACTCCAAGGAGTATACGCTTAATTTCAACTTCGAGACAGTATTCTATAAGTTTTGGGAACGGCAAAATGCTAATCTTTTTGTAGTGCGGTGACACTGAATCTCGCATCCAGAGGTCCAGAGTTGTTCTCAGTGCTCGTTTTTGGAGTCGGTGAAGCAACCTGATAAGGCGCATCTGTGTTAAGCCATAAACTTCTACAGCGTAAGTCAGGTGACTATGGACGTAGGCAAAATACATCGCCATCAGGCAGCTTTGGGGAAGAATTCGTCGAGCTCTGTATAAATATTTTCTTATTTATATGTGTGACATGCGCTTCAAAGGTCAGCTTCTCGTCCAACGCAACGCCTAGAAACTTCGTTTCCTTTGAGGCGCAAGGGCTATGCCGTCGCACTGGAATCGGAGGGGATTGATCGTAACGGAACCCCGCGGGGAAAATAATTGCATTACACCTGTTTTCCTCCAATTCATATAGAGACCGTTACTCCTGAACCATGATAACCTCCGAAGGTCCTCGCGGACCATAGCCTCTACCTCAGTTGGGGAATTCCCGACGAATAAGGCGGTGGTATCGTCCGCAAACAAGGTCAACTTTGCATATTTGGTTACGCTAAATATGTCATTAATAAAGATGTTAAAGAGAACTAGGACCACCTATACTGCCCTGAGCCACTCCAACAGATAAATTCCTTACATCCGAGAGTGCATTGCCCACCTGAACGACTTGCCTCCTATTCGACATGAGCGACCGCAGAAAAGACAAAAAAAATATCATCCGCTCCATAATCAAGTTAACTTCTTTATCCGAATATTCACATCAACTGTATCAAATGCTTTTCTAAGATCTATAAGTACGCCAGCGACTGTCTTTTTTAGCATTAGGTTTCTGCGAACCTTTTCAACAAAATCCATGATGGGTACAGTCGTCTACATTTTGGATCGAAAACCGAACTGACGCTGACTTAGGCCACTAAACATCTCAACAATATCACTTCATCAATTAAAAAACACTGCGAGAACGCACCATCTCACCTTACTTGCATATGATTAAACCAGAACTATGTAAACATGTACACAATCCTTACTGTAACTTGTACATATGCTTTGCACTAGCCATATCATACCATTCGTTGCAACTGTGGTCTTTCGGACTACGTGTTTTAATGCATTATTTGGCCGTTTTCCTTTCATCCCCCGAAAAGGCCGGTGCGTGTCGGGCATTCATCAACAACGCATTCCTTGATAGTGCTTGTCGACGAATACGGTTCCACATTGCAGTGAATTTAGCAAGGCATTCTTGCTTAGAACGTTAGTTACTGAGTTTTCGGGGAAGCGATATTAGTAGTCGAACTATCGTTCTTGATCCGTAGCAACGGCCAATGGACACCTGACCAGACGCTGCGTTGGGCTCGTGCTCGGTCATGCTAGAATTAAATTAGAGCAAAATGTAGTAAAATAACACAGACACGGAAATAACAGTAATGGGCCAAAGCCATCAGCTGGCTTTTGTTCGTTATGATCTCCAATTTAGATCAGGCAAAGACTGGATTGGACTAAATCTAACATGACAATTTAACATTTCGTACTGCTTGTAAAATAAGCTGTGTGTCGTTCAGAGTAACAAGCATGTCGCTACCCGATTCCCGGTAACCTCTTTTCAGTTAAACAAAAAAAAAACACATAGCACAACAACGGTAGTAGTAACTTTCTATACCATAATAGCAAGCCTTTGGTGATAGTCCCAATAGCTCTCGGATGTCGTAAGGCCGACATCACTGCGTAGCATTTTGGGCGCTAGACTGTGCAGGCGATGCTGCCATTTCATTATGCTCACGCGGTAATAAGCGCAAGAGCCTTTAGTCTAAGGCAGTATTCCGGTTCTTGTGCAAAGCAGCAGGTTTTGTTTCAGGATTACTCTTTCTCCCCACCCCCCCTCCCCTTTATAACGGGCGAATAACCCTGTAGTTTAACATCTCAGTATCCTTGACTAGCCGAAAGGGGTCAAAAACCTTTCTAATCTGAACCGCTCAACCCGAGGAAGTGGTTATTGTGCGCCAGCATGTATGGTCGAGGAGTGGATACGGAACAACAACAACGATTAACAACAATAACAACAGCAACGACAACGATGACAACAGCATCGACAACGATGACAACAACATGGTGTCACCTGTATAAGCAACTAGTATGCCAATCTTATAGTTCCAAATTTTTAGGAAAATACGATTCGGGAGTATTAAATACGTTTAGAAACTGAGGTCCAGAGTCTGGTGTGCTTCGATATCAAACTTTCTCTATAACGCTTCAACTATTACAGCTTGTCTCCTCCAAATGAAATGACGCCGAAATTATCGTGAAGTGTACCAGCCAAATATAATATTACGCACAAGTCAATCGATTCCGTCTTTTTCAAGATCAGATTTGTTTAGGAGATGCTCCCTTATAGCACTCGGAAGTCGACGCCGCCAAAGGTCCTCTTGCAGAACTTCGTATGTAATCCAGTTTCCAGTAAACTGAGATTTTTCTGTGTAAATATTTATGTACAAATTCCACTATACAAGTTTAATGCAATTTCAACAGCTGATACTCGTGATGACCAAGAACACACGGGAGTACGTCCAAGACGTAACACAGCCAAGAAGAGGATGGTGTTGGATTCGTTTTTGCTCGGTCTATTTATTTGGCCACGAGATACAGCGACGTGCTGGAGCCCCAAAAGACGCCAGACTCCGTTCTGAAGTCGGATAGACGTTACATCGGTTTGTGTTCGTTTAGTGTAGGAATACTGGATAGTTAAGGTTTAGCTTGGATGGAGCGTCTTGAGTCGGTCCTTTGAGACGTGTAGTCATCGGCTGGTGATCGTTTCGGCGGTCGAAGACGGCGGGGTTTTGGCGTGGAAGGTTGTGGCCATTATAGTGCGACCGTTGAATCTATACAGTGTAGTGCACAGTTGGACATTGTTGTACTGCCCAGAGGGTGGAGCGCTTCGTCACTACAATAAAGCAAAACTGAATGTTTCTTATTACCCGAATGAACATATTATTCTGTTAATATAAGTAACAATTCTACACATTTCCTTAGAAACTATCCAATGCTTTGAAGATCTACGAAGTTACTTATAACAATGCAAATGTACTCCTACCAGTCCCGCATTAACTTTAAATGTTATAACGACTTTATCTTTAACGACGCTTGAGTTAAGAGTCACTCTTACAGTGAGTGACCTTACGATTGCGTGATCGGACTTGATGTCGGTAAACGCTCCAGTGTCGTCAGTCAAGCCTGCCCATATCAATATTTAGACAAAGCCACATTGGCGTTTGCTTCAGCGAGTGTGCCCATGCCCTAATTAGCATCAGAGGCGCCGTGGATAAAATCAGATTCAGCATATGGCAAAAATAGTGCTTGGGCGGTGCGCGTTGCTACATATATATATATATATATATATATATATATATATATACAGGGTGTCCCAGGACAGTTCGACGATCGATAATACGAATTGTAGAGCTCGTTAAAGCAAATATTTTTTTCTAATGGATTATGGTCTCTTTTTTTTTTTTTTTTATAACCTGAGGTTGAAGGTAAATCTTGCATAAGACACCGGGCGATACGTTGGTATTCGCCGCGGTAGTGTCAGATTCTTACTGACTAAACCCCCAACCGGTAAGTATCTTGGGGATGCCATTCCGTACTAAAGTTGAATATTACTTCGAATATGGTCGAATACGGATTATGGTCTCTGAGAAGTATTGTAGTGTGTCTAGAGTAAATTTTCTACAATTTATGGCACTGGTGTTGTCGCCTAACATAGGAGCATAAAATATGCCATTGCGAGACAACCAGTCCTCCTAGACAGAAACTAACCACGCCCTCGTGTTGAGAAAATTCTGTTTCCTCTAAAGGGCATGTGACGCCGGCCAAAAGATGCAACATGGTTGCTTAGACGAGAATTCGCAAAAAAATAAAGTCGCAACCACAGCTCGCATTGCGATAAGTTTGGTACCAAGATGATCGTCATGAAATTTGCGTTTGATGATCGTCATCATGAAGTGTGTTCGTTTTGAGCACTTTGAGTGGTCGTAAGGTAATGCTTTTGAGGTAAATTGTGTGAAATCTAAATAAAATAGCTTCATCTTTGTATAGATCATGTCGCATCTTCTGCCGAAACTCGGCAAAGAAATAATTTTTGGAAAAAGAACACAGACACGTATTGTTTATGAGTGAGGATGAAATTTATAGAAGTAGCCTTTTTCTGCCCATTTTCTACTAGATACTTGTGCAAAATCTACATTTGCGGAAGAACCAGTCAACACATGAAGGAACCGATCATATTGGTGGCAGAAAATTCTGCATATTCTAAATGACACCTGACGCAAGCTGACGAAAGGCGAATAAATAGCAAGATCTCATAAAAGTCATAAAAAGTCGATATGTTGTTATATCTTATGTTGAAGCTTTCACGTGGAACACTGTAGAATTTTGTCATTACGATAAAAAAATAACGCCCAAAATGCTATTCTCAAGCAATAGCAAATTTAATGTCCATCATTTTTGCACCAAAGTGATGGTGCTGGTCACGTAGCTGCCGTCATATCGGAAGTGAAGGCATGTATACTTGTTAGCATTTTGGCCTGGTCCAGCAAGGGTGTATCAAAACGATAAGTACATATTTAAAGGTTTGGTAGAACTCGCCAACAAAATATGTTTTCCCAATGAAAGGAGGGGGCGGAAACGTCTTGGCAAAATTTCACGATTCTGAACGTGAAAGCTTCAACGTGAAACATAACCACTCTGGCTGTCGAAAAGGCTTAGTTGCTTGGCAACTACGTAACGCAGCACCACCACTTTTGTAGGAAAATATATTTCATATTTATTCACTCAGGTTGAGTAGCGATTATAATCACAAATACATCTCTTTAACAACTATAAGGACAGTGAGTCCAGACTATCACCGGGTGATCTGCATATGTATGGATACATACACATACACATATATACACACATATATAAACATATACATACGCATACATATATATATACAATATATAAGCTACAAGGCCCCACAATGACGGGCTAGTTCATTTAAAGATTGCACAAGATTGCATTTTGCGGCATGGTATCTTCGGCAGTGTTCACCGCAGCGGCGGCATACACAAGTCTCACATGGTTCATGGAATTCAGCACGTTGACATAAAATGTGATGAAAGCCGTGTACTGCAAATCGTGTTATCACGTGCCTGTTGCTACGCTCTGGCCCCTTCCACTCCGCATTTCTCATCGCTCCGGTACTGAAAAATTCCGGGTCGAGCTCAGAAAATTTCGCCTCCCATTTTCTAATGCAGTCGATGAAGGATGTGGTTTGCGGGAGGTTATAACGGCGCGTTAGGTCTTCTATAAAAAGTGGACAGTCTGCTAATAAGAAGACGAGGCGGTTGCGCGTTGACGTATGAAGTCCCAGAGTCCGTTTCAGGAAAGCTGCTTTTATCTGATTCAGCTGGTCGAGGTTTCTGGGAGTCAGGTGCGCCCATATTAACTCCACTCCATATGAAGCCACGGGGGCGATCTTCAGGTCGAAGAGGCGAATGGCTGTGACGAGGGACAGGCGGTGCGGGCTCCTGATGGAAGATGCCGCTATAAGGGCTTTCCTGCATCTCTCCATAACATGCGCCGAGAACCCTACCCCATTTGACGGCATGATTAGTCCCAGATAAGGGAACTTATTGACGTAGGCGAGAGAAAAGCTACCGATATGAAGAGAGTCGTCACGCGCGACCCTGCCCCCTCTACGGAACTTTAGTGCCTCCGTCTTACGAAGATTAATTGTTAACCCCAACTCTGTAACGGCAGTGTTGAGTCTGGCCAGCGCCTGTTGGACCTGGAAACGGCTGCTTCCATATATAGCTAAATCGTCTGCGTATAATAAAACCTTAACGAGATCTCTACACCCCCGAATTCGTTTTGGCAGGTCCTTCAAGAGGGCGGAAAAGAGAAGTGGACTCAGATTGTCCCCCTGGGCAAACCCGGTTGTTTGCGAAAATGCCGGCAGTTCCGACACTCCATCGTCGATTGTCACCCGGTTTTCCTGTAAGATCTCTCTTATGAGGTTCAGCATCTTCGAGGGAACGCCGACTTCTGCCAGAATGTTGAGCACACGATCACGTGGAGCGGAGTCAAAGGCGGCTTTGAAGTCGACGAATACCGCGTACAGAGACTGCCCTGGCCGGGAGAGGGTTTCTTTGACGTCATCCAGGAGAATTCTGCACGCTGTTTGCGTGGAACGCCCCTTCCGAAATCCATGTTGTTCTTCAGGTATAACGTTCGTGGCCTCCAAGAAGGCGCTTAGTCTTTTCGTGATCAAGCACGACAGCAGCTTATAGCACACGCTCTTCTTTGCAATGCCTCTCCAGGCCGAGGGGTGGGTAGGGTCACCTTTGCCTTTTGGGATCACCAGTAGGGTCGCATTTCTCCATTGTGTTGGGAGAAGCCCCGTCTTGAGGCATTCGTTGAACAATGCTGTCCAACACGGAGCGAGTACAAGCGAGCTTCTAAGGTGCTCATTCCGAACGCCGTCCGGTCCTGATGCTTTGTTGTTGCACAGCCCTTGAAGAGCCTGCAGAACTTCCATGACCGTGAAGTCCTTCTCAAGTTCGCTCTGATATCTTGTCGTTTCCTCGTCCCAAACAGCAGCGAACAATGGTGATTCGCGGGGGATCGTGTCACTCGATGCAAACATTTCGGTGAAATGTCCGACGAGGGTGACAGAGCTAATAGGACAGGAGGTCTGCCCACCGCGTGTAAGCCACTTGTATGGAGCTCGTTCTGCGCGTGTGAGGAGGATAGCCTCCTGTTGTTCGAGATATAGTTTCTTCTGCTGAGCGTATGTCTTCCGGCAGATCGTTCGGAAAACATCAGCAAGCGGCTTAACGGCAGGTTGCAGCTCTGTTAACAAGTGGAGGGTCTTCTGTGTCGCTCGAGCAACGTGACAGTCGTGGTTGAACCAAGGGCGATGTTTATTTTTCCTGGGGGAGCAAGTAGACGATTGAAGGATCTCCACGAGGCGATCAGCATATTGCTCGACGTCGATGGAATCGGGAATCGGCAGGACCTCATGCGAACGTTCCAGTAGAGCCGCAACGTCCAGATTGCGGGCCCGAGGCACTCGTCTGGGGGCTCTCGACGTGTCGTCATGTACCTTGACTTTTGTAGGAAAATGATGGGCAATAAACTTGCTATTGCTAGTGTTTTGAGCGTAAATTATTTTTTTTATCGTAATGGCAACAGTTTACGGTTCTGCACATCAAAGCTTCAGCGTAAGACAAACGAACGTATTGACGTTTTTGAATTTCCTTAATCCCGCTATTCGCCTTTCGCTAGCTTGCGTCGGGTGTCATTTAGAGTATGCAGAACTTTGCCGAACATGCCAATATAATCGATTCCTTCATGCGTCGACGGGTTCTTCCGTAAACGTAAATGTTGCACAACTGTGATGTTGCACCACCATCAGCAATGCCCTTGTGCGGGCTCTTGGGCCATGGATATTTGGTGGGATCTTAGCTATTACTGCCCTGGCTGCGTTTGTCAACGCGCTTTTACGCGACTGGAGCCATTTGTAATCGTGTCTGGTGTGACCCCGAGGTAGCAGGCTTCTTTTACCGCTTTAATGTTTTGGCCATTGAGCTGTAAACTGAACAGACAAATCCTCTTCTTTTCTGTGAGGAGTACTGCTTCGCTATTTTCACAATTTTCTGGCGCCAGAATAAATTCCGCTGCGTTCGTCTATTCTGACGTTAGGTGTACAGCTTTGTTTATATCCAGTTCAAGATCGTCGGCAGTTTTAGCCTGTATGACTATGGCAAGGCCTATCAGCCGGAGGACGTCGTCATAAACCAAATTCTAGAAAAGCGGGCCAACTATAGAGCCCTGTGGGACCCCGGCTATCAATGAAAAGCTCACCTGACCGCTGACAATTGATCGCGTCTTGAAGTACCCGGAACCAACTCTTAGCAGAGATACGAGAAAACTTTTTCCGAGCCAGCCTGTCGAGAATGGTCTTACACGGTAAGCTCTGAAAAACGATCTTAATGTCTAAAAGAGCGCTAGAAGGAGCTGCCTTGCTTGCATGGTAGAGTTGCGTAGCTAAGCCGCCTTTCTTTGTACGTCGTCATAAGCCAAATTCGAGAAAAGCGGGCCAACTATAGACCCCGAGGAACCCCGGCTGTCATTGAAAAGCTCACCTGACCGCTAACAATTGATCGCGTCTTGAAGTACCCGGAGCCAACTCTTAGCAGAGATACGAGAAAATGTTTTCCGAGCCAGTCTATCTAACACGGTCTTTCACGGTAAGCTCTTTAATGTCTAAAAGAGCGTCTAGGAGGAGCTGCCTTGCTTGCATGGTGAAGTTCCCTAGTTTATCCGCCTTGCTTGTTACGAAATGTATTGCTGTTTGGACGGATCTGTTCATACGGAAGCCGTATCTTATAACAGTTTGGGCCATTCGTAAATTATGGCCTGGTATCACTCTGATAGCGCGCTCGGATGGCATATAAAGCAATATCCTCCGTTTCCCTCGGAGATGAGGACGATATAGGCAATTTTTTAAGATAACAGAAAAGTGGCGCGTTGAGCAGGAAATTGAAAACCTCAAGAGAAGTTACACTGCTTCGTTTGCAACCCCGCCTGGTCCAGGGGCTTTACTGATTCGTTGTTCGTGGGCGACGAATCTCATGTTGCCGAATTGTTGAAATCTCGTCCTCGGCTGTATGGTATTACTCCCTTATATAGCATTTTCAAGAGTCTGAGAGAGCTTAGTGAGGACCGCCTCGGTTTGCCGGTATTGCCGGTTTGAGGTATTTTTTGATGCCCCTGACCATCCTGTGCGATTTTTCACAGGGATCGTCCTTGACCTTGTTAAAAAGCTTCCTCCAGCACGTTGGTCTTTGTCTCGAAGTTTCTTTTTGAGAGCATGCCTTATTTTGCAGCACCCTTTGCGATTATCCGCAATTTCCACGACTACCAGTATTTAGGTGGCATGTTTCTTCATCTTGGATGTACGCTGTTGGTACATGCTGTCTTGCATACATATACGAGGATTGCTTGTAGGTCTTCTGCAGTCCTATAAAGGGCTTGGTAGGGCTATTCTCTTCTAAGATCCCCTGAGTTTGAGCTAAAGTCTCCTGTTATTATTGTTGCTTCATTTCCCGGGATTGGGTCAGGACGAATGCAGGCAAAGTAACAGGAGTCGGCAGATAGATCCTGCCGACTTCCTTTACCTCAGCCCAGCAGAACCCATTCCAATGTCCCCCCTTAAGCACCTGTACAGTTTGTTTAGTTTTGAGCCATATGTCAAGCAGAAGATCCTTATGCCATGTCTTTAGCCCTTCTGTCTTCCTCTTATTGGGTTTGCTTAGGACCATCAAATCAGTCATCCTATTCCGTGCTGTGTCATCCATCATATCGTGAACCGTCTTGTTCATATTGCAGTCGGCCCGAATAGTGCATATTTGTCATATAATTTTTGAAAGGGGAGTCACGCCGAATCAAGCTTATTTCTGGCCGCGCAGTGTTCTCCAATCCCTTGACGCAAACCTTTAGAGCAGTGGCCGTGCATATCCTGGTTAATTATTGGATATAAGTACTTTTCGGATGTTCTGTTCTATTGAATGCGCTCTGAACAATCGTCTGTTTTCACGAAGGACAGCCGTTGCTGAGGAGCTGCTGTATTGCCTGGTGTCGACCTCTTCACCCGTCTTCTGTCTGAGAACGTCTGCAAAGGTTGTGCTGCCGCCAGGAATGTTCGTCATTTCCTAGGTTGATGTTATTTCCCTTGTTAGTAATAACTGACCAATCTTATTTGTATCGCGGTTTTCGCTGTGTTTACTAATAGGCACATCTTTCGATCATGTCTTTAGCCCTTCTGTCTTCCTCTTATTGGGTTTGCTTAGGACCATCAAATCAGTCATCCTATTCCGTGCTGTGTCATCCATCATATCGTGAACCGTCTTGTTCATATTGCAGTCGGCCCGAATAGTGCATATTTGTCATATATATTTTGAAAGGGGAGTCACGCCGAATCAAGCTTATTTCTGGCCGCGCAGTGTTCTCCAATCCCTTGACGCAAACCTTTAGAGCAGTGGCCGTGCATATCCTGGTTAATTATTGGATATAAGTACTTTTCGGATGTTCTGTTCTATTGAATGCGCTCTGAACAATCGTCTGTTTTCACGAACGACAGCCGTTGCTGAGGAGCTGCTGTATTGCCTGGTGTCGACCTCTTCACCCGTCTTCTGTCTGAGAACGTCTGCAAAGGTTGTGCTGCCGCCAGGAATGTTCGTCATTTCCTAGGTTGATGTTATTTCCCTTGTTAGTAATAACTGACCAATCTTATTTGTATCGCGGTTTTCGCTGTGTTTACTAATAGGCACATCTTTCGATCATGTCTTTTGATCTTTTTTTTTTAGATTTCCCGTAAGGCAATTGCCCGTGTACGGATTTTTCATGTCATGGCTAAGTGTACTCCACTCCGGCATTTACCTTGTCTAAATTGGAAACCATGCAAACCAATTTAAGAGTGGCCGGTCTGGGTCTCGAACCCAGTCCTCCCGAATGCAAGGCAAAGGCTTTGCCACTAAGCCACCTTGCTCGATCTAAATAAACTTTTCGGGCTGACCCTCAGCCAATATCTAACGTCCACGGGACTACTTTTCGCATAAACGAACCCCCATAAATACGAGTGTGGAACGGTGAGGCTCGAACCCGCGCACCTATGTGTCTCGTCCGATCGCGAGAAGCAAGCGAGTGAACCACGCTACCGGGCCCGATGTCTTCTGATCTGGAACCTGCGGTCGGTCTGAGCTTGACAGCTTCTACTTTTCTCGCGAAGTTGAGTCGCCGCATTGTGCTGGCGCCGCATCGTCCTTTTCAGGTGGTGTCGACACTGCAATATTTTTCCTGCAGCATGCTCCACCGTACTTCTTATTGTAGATCATCCGCGTTGGGGAGAAATGTACAATGTCTCAGGCTCGGTGTCCTCTGGGCCCTCTAGCTCAGGCTTGGCGCTCTTTCTTGGGAATGCAACTCTTGGAATGCCCCTAGAGGAAATTGCCTTTTTCGCTATTGGACGTTTTCCCGAGAGTTTCTTAAACAGAGTTATTAGTGCTCTGATTTCGTGTGAAGAAGTAATGCTGTCCGTAGTAAGATCAGTGGTCTTATAGATCAACAGTGGCCACTTCTTCTTGATATGGTCTATGAAGCCCTCGAGTGTTGCCGTTTCGGCTATCTGTTTTTCGAGACGTTTCGCCTTCACCATCTCCATCTATTCTTTTTCCACCTTTTCCTCCTTTGCATCGTAAGATCACCGCGGGTCGGGTACTCAGTGAAGACTGTGCTTTCCGGGCGGCGAGTCTCTGTACTTCTAAAGCGAGACGCGCGGCCTCTTCCTTCCATGTGCTGTCATAGACAACTGACTTTTCCATCCTGGGTGAACATAAATTGACAGTCTTTGGCAGTATCCGATCTATATATATATATAATATTAGTCCGCTATTATTCTCAATTTTGGTGAGCGATCTGCCGGACAAAATCCAGCGTCGATACCCGATTAAAACCAGTTTTCTAAAACAAGTGCTAGTAGTCCACCGCACTAGCCGCAATCGGCTTGTGAGTCTGTTGGCCTCAACACCACTCTTTGTGGAGAATCTCAGAGCAACTTATGCTTTGCCGAGAACTGAGGTCTTTGAGAATCATCTTGCCGAATGGGAGCATACATTAGCGGATGTTGATTGGCGTTTTCATGAGACTAGAGCGATGACTACAAACTACTGGAAGGGCCCATGTTGTAGAAACAGATATTTCGTTACTGGGTTTGCAATGCATGGATTTCATATAAAGATTGTTTACGAAATGGGTGGCATGAGATATCAACCGAGTGTGAGTGCAACCTATGCGAAAAATTATATGATTTGTATCATCTCTAACAGTGTACAAAAACAATATCGCTGATGAAAGTTATTTGGGAGAACTATAGCACAGTTGTGCATACAGTAAATATTGGTTAATAAACAGTACATATATATATATATATATATATATATATATATATATATATGAACGTTGCGTCCGTCCGCGGTACGCTGCTGAAGTGGTCCCAACCCACTATACATAAGATAGAGTAATATTTCCAGTGCACACGTTCTCGGGAGACAATTGTCGCTCCATTTGTATTCTTAATATATATATATATATATATATATTCTTTCTATGCAGGTCATGTGTGAATATTGTCATACCGAATGCTCTAGATATCACGGTCTTGTTTGTAGGAACATTGGGTCTCTAAATCAGTTGGCCTGTTTAATGTCATAATAACTTTGTATATTGTATATGTCTACATTCTATATTTAATACTGTAGTGTCCACCACCCTAACGACCGGACGACGACCGTTACGAGTTCGCCATTCTTTCGCTCAAACAACACACGTCTTCTGCCTGGCTCGAACAAACGACTACTGACTCATTTATTCTCATGCCTCCTTATATACTCACAGATTGCCCGCGCATTTAGTGACTTCCCGGGTCTTCACTAGTAGGGTGGCGGCATCTTCTATTTGGCGCCATGTATTTAGCTTGCTTCGGCATTGCCGCCAACCGACGCTGTCTATGCCTGCGCTGCTTAACGATCACTACTATCCTACAAATACAATCCCTGTAACTGCATTTGTGAGCTCCTGACGCCGAGTCAAATCTTTGTACTTAGGTATTATCGACACTAAATGTGTGAATGGCATTTGGGAGTTTGTAATGTGTGAATAAGATTTCTTCCTTTATGTTCACACACATTTGTAACGGTTCGTCTAATCGTTCGTGGTAGACAACAATAAACGATAGAGCGGAACTACGGAAGCAACATAGAACAATGGAAGAAAGCAGAATTACAGCCTCGCTCTACCTCACCAAGCCCACCATCGTCGCTTGGCTCGCGATGGCGTCGCTTGAGGATGCCTGACTGTGCATCAGTTTGCCTACCAAATAGCGTCAAGCTGTTCCAGTATGCACAAGTTCTATGTTCATGCAAAGAACGGTGACCTAATCTATGCTCAATCTACGATTCAACTAACGAACGAGTTGTTAAGTATACATAAAGCATTCGCAGGGAAGTAGAGATATATACTTGCAAACGTATATATGTATATATATATATATATATATATTAGAGTAGCTGCTACGTTGGCTATAAGGATTATTTGCGTGGGATCTTATGAAGATTTTTTTTTTTTTTGTATTTCATCAATTCAAATCTGCCCTGATCGTAAATTTACTGTTGACCATAAGCGTTTCACACTAAAGTTGTCTAGGCACACATACTCAACAAATGGCGCACAAATATGACGACGCGAACACTTTGTGCGTGGTTTGCGCGCTCATCCGCCTGCATGAGAAAAAAAAATCCGCCGACGCTTTTATTACTATTTTATTACCCTGTATTAGGTAGTTTCGGCCGGCTGGCGTCGTTAGTTCGAAGCCAACTTTTGTCATTAGGAACACTTTAAAGATAAAAAAGAAAGTATATATTAATAATTAAGGAACTTTGGCCAGGTGAACCAGCCCCATCTTGGAACTAGAGCCTTGAGTCGTTAGTTTTCAGTGCGTTATGTGACACATTGTGATAACAGACAACATGGACAAATACATTTGCAGGCGGGCTATGTCGGTCCAATATATATATATATATATATATATATATATATATATAGTTCCCTTTAAAGAGAAACGTTTTCTTTACACACATATATATATATATATATATATATATATATATATTCACATGATTTATTTACACACCAGATTGGGTAAAATATACAATAGTACGATTGATATCACTACAATCTCGTAATGATATTAATATTAAAAATCGTTCAGTGCCAGCTTTGTTAGAGAGGGGATTGCATTACACTCACTGCCATGATATCTTACGCATATACCATAAAATATTTACAAACACATATGTCACAGGGTTCATGGCAAACGTCTTTCTGACATAGAAGGTGATGAAAACCGTGCACAGCAAACCGTGCAAAAAAAATATATATACATACTTCATTTAAAATCATTGAAGTATTTCTAATAAAAAAAAAAATATATATATATATAGTATATATATATACATATTTCATTTAAAATCATTGAAGTATTTCTAATTAAAAAAAAAAAAAAATATATATATATATATATATATATATATATATATATATAAGCGTGCGTTATTGAGGAGCAAAAACCGCCGGCGATTGAGACAACGGCACCTTCGTGTAGCCTAGAGAAGAACATGACGGAGTCATGAAGCAGAGTGGTGTGGGTCGGGTCGGCGCGCGCGGATGGCCCCAAAACACTGCAACACAACAACAATCGCGCGCGCGCAGATGCACCGGAGCACCAGCACTGCAACAAAACGAGAGCAACAACAGAACACAGGAAGAACAAGGCGGCAGGCAGAGGAGATACGCCAACCAAGAAGCCAGAGGGCGCTGATAAGCAAGCCTCAGTCCCTCGCCCCCCGACCCCACCCCCGAGCGAGGGTGCGAGAAAGGAAAGTCAGTCAGACACAGCCCCAGAGGGAAAGGCGGACACCTACCTACCTCCTTGAGCGAGCGGGAATGCTTCTTGATGATGACAATGCTGCTGGCGGCGATGGTGAAGATGATGATGATGATGATGACGACGGTTATGATGTTGTTGATGATGATTATGATGATAACAAAGCATGTTGACGATACTTTTTGACAGCTCTGCTCTGATCGTCGACAAGGAGGCAAAGGATGGTACGTGCACCCGGAAGTGCGCGCTTTCGAACCCGTCACTACACTGCTGTTGTTACCCTCTCGTCCGTCCAATGCAGGTTGTTATTGTTGTTGCGGTTGTTGTTGCGGTTGTTGTTGCTGTTGTGTTGCGGTTGTTGTTGCTGTTGTTGTTGTTGTTGCTGTTGCCGTCGCTCGTTCGCTAGCGGCCTAGCGAATAACCGGCGGGAGGGTATCCATTACGTCCTACGTTGGTTTTTTCGTTTCTGTGCACCCTTTGACGTGGGTAGGGCTCTCTGTCCACTGCTGTCCAACGTCATCCGTCCACGTCTTCTCACTGGCTATGCGAGATAGGGTCCGCACATCCAAAATACTTTCTGGGTTGACTCACAGCTAAGATTTAACGTCCATGGGACTGTTTTTCGCCTCATTGCTTCATAGAGGGAGACCCCCATAAATACAAATGTGCAACGGTGAGGCTCGAACCCGCGCTGCACCTATGTGCCTTCTCCTCCGGTCCGGCGAGGCGCAGGCGGAATGCACCACGCGGAATGCAATCTTGGCTGACTCTCAGCCAAGATTTAACGTTCATGGGACTGCTTTTCGCATTGCAATACATAGACGGACCTCCATAACTACGCAAATGTGGGGCAACAGTGGGGCTGCTCGAACCCGCGCACCTGCTATGTGCCCTCTCCGGTCGCCGCCAGAATGCACAGCCGAATGCACTCTCCATCGGCATCCACGACACCGGTCTCGACACCCATCACCATTTCAGTCAGCCACCCAACCCCAACCCACAACCCACTGGCGCGCTGTTGCTGAGAGCTGCACACGTAAGAGTTACTATGGCCGTGTTTGGGATTTAGACGACGACAACGACGACGACGACCGACGACGACAACGACAATAATGACGACGTCTGCATCCCAACGCAGAGAGTACTGCTGGCGATGGTGCTACTGGTGGTGGTGGCGCCAGTTCGACACAGAGAGCGTGTTGGAACTCCGCTCCGCTCTCCCAGCTCTCCCGCCAGCGATTCGTCCCAGGCGCGTCGTAGTTCCGGGTGCAGGAGCGCGGCGATGCGGCCACCAACCACTCGATTGCGCTGGCCGTCATCTGTTTTTCGTAAATATGGTGATGGTAGCAGCAGCGGCGGTGGAGGTGGAGGTGGAAGTGGTGGTGGTGGTGGCGGCGGCGATGATAATGGGCTGCTATGGTATTATTGGTTGTTGGGTGGTCGCGATGGTGCTGCTGCTCGACTGAGCCAGCCAGCCAGCGGCTGCGACTATTGCTGTACTCCTGCTATAGTTGCTGCAGCTGGTGCTGCTGCTGGGGCTACATTTTGTAGTTCATAGTGGTAGCATAAATTGGTGGCCAACGCATAGATTTGTGCTGGTGGTGGTGGTGGGAGAAGATTGTTGCCGCCTGACGACTTGCACACATATCGATCGAGAATCGGGTCGAAATCGATCAACTACTACTACTACTGGTCGATCGAGAGATAGATAGATCAAGAGGCAGCAAACAGAGCAGAAAACAGATAGAGAGAGTGTATCATAGCAGTGATAGCTTCATTATTATGCTACGTTCGTGCCGTGTGCCGAGGCTGGAAGTGGAGCTGGATAGAGTGGCTGTGGTTTTGTGTGTTCTGTCTCGTCTGTATGTCTGGCTGGCTGACTGTTTGTCTGTCTATGTGTAGTAGTGGTTGCTATAGTTAGTTACTAACGAGAGTTAGGGAGAGAGAGATAGAGAGAACGAGAGAGATCTCCACCTACGATTAAGGACAGAGTGGGCACACATATACACACACACACACCGATCATATATAGATGTGCCACCGCCCACTGCCTGCTGCTGCTGCTGCTAATAGTTAGGTAGGGCAAGTGTAAATCGCAAGTGTTGTGTCTGCGAGTGTGTGTTGTGCTGATCATGATAATGATGAT